>JAOEHY010040069.1:26851-42072 GCA_025447955.1 Psilopsiagon aurifrons | reverse complement strand
CCCCCCTTTAATGTGGAAATGCTTCGTTTCCCAGTCTTTCCTCCTTGTGTCTGTTTATTGGGGTCTGTGGAGAGGTTTGCTTGCAAAGCCAGTTTTTATTTAAATAAACTTTTCCTTTGTGAGCTAAATTGAGGTAATTCCACGGTCAGAGCTCTTAATAATCTGTTAATTTATGTACTTGCTGCTACATGAAGTTACTTAACTGCAGAGGTTAGTGATGTGAATGCATGTCATAAAATCATAGACTGGTTGAGTTGGAAGGGACCTCAGAGATCATCTAGTTCTGTGCATTGAAAGCGTTCTCCTTTGTGTGGCAACAGCAGCTTAGGTCACTGTTCTCCGCTCTACGCACTGTCTGCCGTGGTGTGCTCCAAGCTGTGGCTGTGGACAAGTCTTTGTTACTCCAAGAAAAATGAGCAGTACAAAGCTAGGTTATGTCTGGTATTGAGCCCTACTGACTGTATGGGACTCTGCTGCATAGATGGATTGATACCCACAAAATGTATGCTGAATATATACGCTAAGTCAGTGTGGCTCAGTTTAAGTACCAATTCTAAAGTCACATTGCTACGTATGTGTACATGCTTCCTCTTCATTTGCAGAATTGTACTGGTTTTCCAGTACATAGCCTGGGTTCAAATTGCTGACCTTTCTTTTTTTTTTTGAATGTCATGTGGAACGAAACACATTTGTTCCCCTCTGTCCTGAAGTGTAATTGTACGAAGGATCATCTTAGTTCCTTCTTTTTCATCTTTGTATTTTCCTTTTTCCGCATCCACGTCACACACTTTGGCCATCGTACCATATCTGACAAATCCATGACTTTTCATGTGTTATGTCTTTCTAGCTTTTCTTACAAAGCTATCTTTATCAAATCTCTGAGTGTGGAATAGCCTTCCACAGGCACTGTGCTGAGCAACCTCATCATCTTTGTCTTCAAGAGCAGTCGTTTTTGTTTGCTTAGCAGTGGTGATCGCCCTCCATACCTTGCTTTCTCAACAGTCTTGGCAGTGAGGGAAAGGGGAAGGGAGAAAGCTTTGTGGCTATGGTAAGGCTCAGCATTGTTCTCAGGTAGCTTTTTTGTTGGGTTTTCCATATTGTGATTTAATTTAGATCATGAGTTCTTTGAGGCAGAACCCTCCCTGCTTGTGTATGTGGAAAGTGCTGTGCATACTAATGCACTATTTAAATGCTGAATTAAAAATGTCAGGGGAGAGGTGCCTAAATCCAGATACTCTTTAAAGCTAATATAAAAGAGCTGTATTGCTGTTTGCTTCTGCAGTAGAGGGTAAATGTATACAAGCTATGTTAGAATACTAGGATTAAGACTTTTTTTTTTGGGGGGGGGTTGCCATTTCTTTGCTGTCTGTTCAAAGAAGCAATGCTGGTTAAGGAAAGGGAACTTTAATCTGTTGCCATCAAAATAAAATATGGGGGTTCAGATCCCTCAGTAAATGTGCACATGGCCTTTAATTTACTTTAGTAATAAACCAGCTATTTCTGGACTTTCTTTTTTTTTTTTTTACCTTTCTGCTGGGTTATTAGCCTAAAGCAGTTCTAATGGTTTCAATACATAATGGCTAAAAATCAGAGCAAGAAATTGGTTTTGTTGTTCATAACCATATTCAGCCCTACAATGTTCTTACTGCATTTAATAGAATTTTTGCTTTATTTTATTAGGATCAAGAGGAAATTCCTCAATCCAATTCTAAACAATATGATATATTGGATAATTATAATGTTGCAAATCTTATTTTCAGATTTTTCCAGGAGAATATTTGCCCGCTATTGCATGCTGCTCAACTATTCTATTAATTCAATGTAAGCACACTTAATTCTCATTTGCTTTTAAATGAAATATTCATGTTGAATCTCGGAACCTCAGCAAAAAAAAAAGGCTGGAAAAATTAAACTTTAACTCTTTACAGAATGTAATTTATTTCCTCTACTAGGAAAGCACTCTGGGTTACATTCAGTCTCTATTGACTTGTCCTTAGGCAATCCCAATTTATCTTCTCTCCAGGGTTAGCACTTCAAGATACTCAAATCAATCAATGAGTTATAATCCCCTGAAGTTTGTGGTCTGAATTCATAAAGATTAATTTCAATAAAGTTTCTACCTCTATTCAAAGGAGACCACAAAATCAAACGATCCAATTACAGATTTATCAAATATTAATAATGAAAATCTTCCATATCTTTCTGATGCCAACGTTCTTCTCCCCTGGTGTCAGGAAAGTAATTAGCAGCTGGCTTTGATTAAATTCTTTCCTCAGAGATTACTTTTCTCAGTTTGGGGAAGAATGATATCTAATTCCTCATTTTAAAGTCCTTTCTGAAAAATACATGTCGGTTCAGTTAACTGGACACTTCTTTCCATGAAGATGGAGGTAACTCTATCCAGAAGCCTGAGACAATTTTAATGGTGAAACCTGAAGTGCATGACCAGCTTTTCCTGTTGTGTTACTGAAATGCTCTTTTCCCTTATCAATTGTTTTTTTTTTTTTGGTGGCAATGGCTTCCCCTTGGCAGTTTGACCAAGGTGCAGCACAGGGAAGAGTCTCAGCAGCTGCAACGATGCTAGAACAAGAGGGGTGTAAAAAGGAACTTTCTCAGTCACCAACACCACTGCCTGAAAAATAACCTCTGAGCTTTGGTTATGTTTTCCTTCACCATTCCCAGACTTTCTGGATTCCTTAGTCTGCAGGTAGAGGAGCCAGAGGTGCCTCTGAGAAGTTGGTTTGGTACCTAAGACATGCAAAAAATAAATTTTCCTCCCTTCCCCACTCTACTCTCCCAGGGTCCCAGTGAAGCTGTGGAAACTCCATTCTTGGAGGTCTTCAGAACTCAATGGGATGAGGAACTGAACTGGAGAGCTCCAAAGATCCGGTGTGGAATGTGGCTTTTTCTGTGATCAGGTGCTTCTGTGTTCGTGAAAATCAGAGGGCTCTCCTCACACAAACATCAAATGCTCCTGGACAGTTCTATGTTTGTCAGCCTATCACTGGTACAGATAGACGAGGTGTCTTCAGTATCTGCTCAGCCCTGTGGCACCGCTGTTGTAAACTGTTTACTTGGATTGTGAGTGATGGACCCAGATTGCTGTCGCGTTCAGTACAGGAAGTTTGCCTTCCTTTCTGCAGAGAAGCATGTGCTGTTCCTGAAGCACATACACTGCTATATAAAGCCCAGCTTCGAGGTGGTTCTGTCCTCTTCACTTGTTGCAGAAACAAGACCTTAATCAAAACTTCTTCATCTTCATATTTTATTAATTAGCTGAAACATAATTTTTTTAAACTTTCCTAAATAGAGGCTTTGGGATTTTTTCCGTAAGTATTAGAGTTGCAGCTTTTGCCTATTTTCCCAAAAGTTAGGGTTTCATTCTCAATGTGGGGTTTTGCTGCTTATACTTGTATATTAACACCCTGCAGTTAATCAGGTGTGATTCATCTGAAGGCAGTGGAAGTGTATTTGTTTATGAAAGAGGTGTTTTTTTCACTTCTGAATACTGCAGAAATTTGTTAAGTGGTCATAAAAATAATGAGATACTCTTAATTCTTATTGTACTTATACAAGAAACTTTAAAATGCATTTTAAAGTATCTCCATTTCTGTGCAATGATGGATAGTACTGGTGCTTGCAATCTACCTAATGCATCCATTAAACTTCATTAGGACTTTGTTAAACCGAAGTTAAAATCGTTGACATTGATTTTTTATCTCTAAAACCTGCTTGCAGCAAATCAGTAACTGAGCATATCAAAAGCCAGCTGACTATCCTAGCATGCTGCTCACATTCCCTGTGATTCAGAAGTGCATTGTGAGCAATGGTAAAGGAAAGGAGAAGAGCCTCAGCCTATGGTCCTGTGACATTTAGGAACGCCACGGGTCTGACCTGCAGAGCTTAGCCCTGGGCTCATGCTCTTTGAGGCGACAGTCTTCACCCATCACATTGCTTGCCTGAGTTACTGCTCCAGCCAGGGAACTTCTAGTCTCTAAACAATGTCATCCTCTTTGTTTATTCATTTCATTTGCTGTATTTATTTTCTCTTGCATATACAATTATGGCTCCCCCTTCGCTTGACCTGCTAAACCTCATGTTTGAAAGGAGGAATGTCTGTTCCTAAGTGCCAATGAAATGGTGATGAAGTAGAAGAGAGGAAAGGTTTTAACATACTCCTAGTCTAGAAAAGTAAACATCCTCTGGCTATAGGAAGAGTAAACTTCCCCTGGAAATGTATGTGTTTATATGAATAATCTCTTTCTTCTGGCATTTCCAGATACTAGGCTGGGAGATTTGTTTGCTACCACTGGGAAAAGAGGCTTTTTAGTAAGTAGTGCAAATGCACAAAGCAAGTCTTAGCGTGGTTTGTTTTCATTTTAGACAGACATCCCCCTGGATCTGTTTCTTTGAACCTGAAAGGGATTTTCTCCTTTATAGAAGGGTGTTGCTCAGTGTCTCATTCAGCTCCCCTGCCCATTTGAATGTGTATCTGAATGAATGGACAGAGGAAGTGAGCGTTTCCTTGATAACTTTCTGAGTCTAACTCTGCCAGAGCTTAGGGAGCTTTACTGGAAATCCTGCACCACCATAACTTCCCCTGTATCTGTAAACTACCAGTTTATGTTTTTACAAAAGAGAGATACTCATCAGCTACACTAAACAGGAATGTGCCATTTCCAAATGTGATGACCTGCAAATAGGAGCCCTGATGTGTAATAACCCAAATGGGTCTGAGGCTATAAGGCATCATTCATCTAAATTCTTTTTGTAGCTTTTAATGTTGGTCGAAGAGGGGGATATTGAACTTTAAAAGCTTTATAGTTTGCTTGGTAGGGATTAAAACCCAGTATTTTTCTTGGGGTGGCAACATGAGCTTCTGCCTTCAGTCATCCCCACTCACATGGGGGGATTCCTGTCTTATTTCTCTCCAGGTATAACTTCACCAACTCTTCTGGAATGTTGCCACATCCAACTTGGCCAGGCTGCATGGAAAGTGGAAGAGGGGGTGTTTGTAGGTTGGGTATTTTGGGATGTATTTACATTTACAACTGGGAGGTATTGCTCTCATTCTGAATCTCTCTCTTCATGAGAACATATAGAGAATTTAGGTATCAAGTGTTCTGTGCTGAGACTGTCACCAAGGCTGGAGGCCAGAAATAGCCTGAACTAGCCTTGGTGTGACCTGAATTCGTTCCATACTGAGCCCAAACTTGAAAAAGGACTGTTTTGCATCAGGACTATGCCAGTGTGTTGCTCTTCTACTTGACCAAGATCCCAGGTCTTGGATGAAGACATCTGCAAGAACAACAGGGAGGAATTGGAGCTCTCCCACTTGATCTCCTTGTGGGAAAGACATCCGGCTCAGCAGGCTGGAAGCACTCGGAGTCTCAGCTATTGGCCATGGTGGTCCTCAGCCATGTATCTGCTCTGAAACAGTCTTCCAGGCCCTTGAGTCTGGGTCTGGGTGCCAGATGTGTTAGGTGGCAGGTAAGGAGACAGGTTCTCATCAGAACTGTATCAAAATCCCTTTTTATAGGGTGTTTCTATTTTGGTAAATCTTTATTTTCCCATCTGGAAAGTGTTCTTTCAGAAAATCTGAGAAGTCAAAATACATGCTTAAACATAGTGCCATGCCTAATGGGCTACTTACTCTGCTAGATTCCCCATTTATTGCTTCTTAAATATATGGGGTCATGCTTTTTAACCCTCATGGTTATGAAGTACGTCTTGCAAAAAGGTTTATGGCATCATGTGTTGCCTGTGAGTTCTGAGGCTCTGTTCCTGTTTGGCAGTGAATGAAAGAGCCCAGCATCTGGCACTATGTGAAACCAGATATTGAAAAACTTCCCACTTTGAGGAGATGGGCTGCATGATGGATGTTGTGATAAAGTATCTCTTTTGACGTACAAGTCAGGACAGTTGGAGGCCTTTTCTATAAAAATTTACAGAGCTTATCTAAACCTCCTGGCTGGAAGCTTGAGGAAATCAGTCACTGTGAAGCTTGTCACTGTCATGCAATAGCAGGGATGCTGCCCTTAAAATCTTGCCCCCTTTTGTCCGGTGTCTTAGGAGCAAATCCGTGACTTGGCTCTGCAGAGAGGGAGGTGAGTAGTGCCCAGAATTTCAAGGATCAGTCCAGAAAACCTCGCAAAGTCTTATCAGGACTTTTGTTACCCACATTCAGAGCCCATTAAAGTCAGTAGACGACCTCCCAATGCCTTCGGTGAAAACTGGAATAAAAAATTGACACTAAGATACATTGCATAGTATCAGTTCCCCAAATATTCCTTTTCATGAGTCACTGAGTGAGACAGAATCCACAGGCAAAGTTTCTCTGTCCAGGCTCACTAGCATCGATCTTGTACTTCAGTTAAAATAATTACTGTAGAGCAGCCTTGGATAGAGACAATGAGATGAACTACTAATAATTGGAATTGCTGCATTTGACTTGAAATATATCTGGAGTTAACCTGTTAACTTGGAGAGCATCTTTATTGTTGACAGCAAAATGCTGCTGACAAATCTGGTTAGGTGCTGTTATGTATTTCTGTCACCAAACTCTTGTTCCTAATTTGCTATTTTGCTGATGCCTTTTTTTTTCTTTTTTTTTTCTTTTTTTTTTTTTTTAATGCTCAATTCCATAGCACAACACTTAATTATGCTTTAGTAAAAGTAAGAAATACTGTAATTTCCAGAACACAATCCTGCTAGGTTTCATATTCTCTTTTACCAGTTTAGGAATAGCGAACAATCTACTAACTTGTCACTGTCAGATTCCTTTGCTTGTGTTGAAATGACTAAAACAAATGAGTGAAAACTACATTTTGCATGTGTCAACCTCCTCCTTTGTAAAGGTAACCTAAAATAAAGGCTCTTCACTTTCTTACATGAACTTCAGAAGAAAACATCAGACATCATCTTCAAAAGTTATGATATGAACAGATGAGACATGTAAGACGATCAAAGGGAGACTGACGTTAGCTGAAATACCCTGCTCATATGTTGAAGCCACAAAATGCTAATGGTTCACATGCTGCATTTCGAATTTAAACCTGCTAAGAACAGCTGAAATTGTGCTCAGTACAGATTGTTTTGCATTTTTATTTGTCAGTATATTTAAAGCTACTGTTAAAAAAAGGAAGAAAACCAGTGGTGTAAATAATCAGCTGATCCTGTTTTCCTCTTGGATAAATACTGATCAGAAGAAATGGGTGAAGTGGGGACAAACTGTAATGCTACTTTGGAAGGGATCATTCCTGTTCTGAATTAGTGATTCCCTGCTGAATTTTTAGTTGCATCTCCAATTATTTCCCAAATGGGCTAACGCCACTGTTGATGCACAACTTCGATAGCCACAGCTTTGGTGAAGTATTGTTTGGCTGGAGTTAAATTAGTATTTGTTGCAAACCTATAGATGAACATGTGAGACCCAGAGACAGGCGATGTGCGTACAATTTTCTTGAACCTAAAATTTTATTTAAGCTCCATAGCGCAGACCCAACGTTTTATGCTATCTTTAGCTTCCATTTGACGTCTAGTATAAATCAGTGACTGAGGTGTCTAGCGAAAAGCACCATCAAGCATATCTCTGTGTACTTGAATATTCATACTTGCATGTTTATTCATTTCCCTGCAATGGTTCCAAAGTTGCTCATCACCAACTATGGTGATAAACCATATAAGCTATGAACTCATTAAGGGCTTCTCCATAGACAGACAAAGAAGTCCCATGAGGTCATGGTAAGATCATCATTTCATCACTCTGAAACTCAGCTGCAGTGTCTCCTGGGAGCAAACCCCGGCTCAGCTGCTCGCAGCCTGTTCTGATCAACATACATAGCAATGTACAGCTCAAGAGAAAGGAGCAGGGAGGCTTGTGCTCCCACATGCCAGCCTTCACCCATCCGTTCTGCCTTAAATAAAATAAGTTTTAAAGTGAAGCAGTTTGAAAGAAGAATGCTTTAGGGCCAATTATTTAGTTGGGTAAACCAGTTTGGTGTTGAAAACCAGCAGAGGGGCTGAATCTCTTATAAGGCTTTATACTTTCTGTAGTGTTCACTTTCACCAGAGAGAAGCTTTTTGGCAAGCTGCCTTCAGCTCGTGGGTCTTGCTGCTCAGTCCCTTTTTACATCAGTGGCTGAACCTATTTCACACATCTGCGCTGTTCCTCTGAGAGCTTTTTGTGAGTGAAGTGACTTGTAGAGAAAATTAAATTTCTGGTAAGTGTGAACACAAGGGGGTGACATTATGGAACTGATAAAGCAAATGTATTTTGAAAGGTCACTGAGGGAGGGTGGCTATAGTGTATGCACATCTCTTTTGCAGGACATTATTGCCTGACAATCTTGTTTCAAGCTTGCCTGTCCCTCCAGTCTTCCCAGTGATGTAGGGAAAATGTCTGTAGCTCAACCAGGGCAGGACTGTCAGTGAGAGGGCAGAGGAAATGAAGGCGCTGCTCCCTGGAGCGCCTTGTGAATATTTATTGTGGCAGCGCTAAGCATTTCTATTGAACTGCCCAGCCCTTGAGGGCCTGGAGCTGATTTTACCGCTGATTTACTTTAGAAAATACATGCCAGGAAGCATCCCAAAACACAGATGAAATGTTTTGGTTCACAGCAGTGACAGGGGGCCACGGCAGGCATCCTAGCAAAGACCCCACATGTTTGTGACAGTTGTTGACCCTAATGAGCCTCGCTAACAGCTCCAGGAGTGGGGATGGCAGGGCAGAGATGATTATAGACTGATCATCCCCCAAAAGACCCGAGGGTGCAGGTAGAACGAGCAAAACTGATTCACATCAGCTGAGAACCTGGTTGGCCAACTGTGATCTCCTGGGGAGACGACTGAGCTCTGCAGTCTGCTGTGCCCCTCTCTTGTCCCTTATAGCTAAGCCAGGTAAGCCCATAAACTCTCCTGCTTGGCTGTGCATGGATGTTGAGTGTTTTAAATACTTGCCAGTATTTAAACTGAGCACATCAGCTCTTAGCAGTAATAAAAGTCAGTGATGTGTGTTTGTGCACTGACTGCAGATAGCCTAGGTAGAAGAAAAGTGGGTTAGACTCAGGCTATTGCCTTTGTCCACATTACTGACATTTTGCCTTGCATATTGCATGGCCTGAGGGTGGAGGAAGGAGGATGAAAGGCTAAGAAGGCTCTCCTGAAAGAGTTAGGATGGCTAAATGTTTAAAATGTTTCCTTTCCTCTGCAATTCCAATCCATATTAAAGGTAAAACCCTTCTGAGAGGTAATAGAAGAGCGGAAGAGATCATTAGGAAGGTTTGGAATGAGAGACTTAAGAGCTTACTTTTGATGTGTTTGGTTTTATACTTTGTTCCTATTTTATCCTGTCCATCTCTTCTAAGTGTTTCTCACTGTGATTTTTATTGTGTTTTTATGGAATAGAGGTGGCGTTTCAAACTACAAGGGAAAAGCTTGTTGTCGTTTAGTGAAGAGGGATGAACATTCCTTTGCACATTTTTCGGTGTTCCTGTTCTATATCAAATTTAGAAAGTAACAAGAAGTAGCATCCAGTTTTCATTAATGCTGCAGGGTTTTCTTGGCTCATATGTTTCCATTTCCAGGTGTTCACGTGCGAGGCAATAGAGAAGATGAATTTCCTCTTTCCTAGCCACCAACATATCTTGTCATAACCAGGGGGATCCCTGGACCTTGGTGTCAGACACCAGGCTGGTAACCTGCTCTGTCTCTTTGCTCTAGCTCTAAAATCAGCAGCCATGGGAAATATGGTGATGGTTTATTAGAACAAAGGGCCACAGTATGATTGCTTCCCTTATGTGAATGTTCCTCTTGACACAGTCTGGCTTGTGGCCCATATTAATTTGCTAAAAAAAAAAAAAGAAAGGATGGTATTCGCATTCTTGGTATTGTGTGTTCCATCTGGATACTGCAAACCTGCTCGCCCTGTCCAAATAACTCGCGTGTTTGCCATGCTCAGTGAGTGATTTTTATGTGTCTTGTCAGTTAAATATATATTTCAGCTCCTCAGGCAAGAGCTCAGCATGAGGGTGTCTCGTGCCTGTCACTGCTTCCTCACAGCTGGAGGAGTACTCTTGGGAGATGGTCCCATGAAGCATTTGTTCCCTGATTAAATCATAGGAACATGTTTGTCAGTTTAGGTGCGAGTAGGTCTTGAAACTCCAGGTCTGGTGCTCACTGCTGTGCTGGCAGGTGTGTGGACTGGGTGATGTTAAAAGTTTTCTCTCTCTCTTAATCTCCCTGTTCCTATGGAAACAGATACTGAACAGGAATTGTTCTTTCCTACCTTTTTCTCATCATGGTTTCTTGGTGGGAAGATGAAAGCCAGAGCACCCAGGAGTGGGTTTTTCAGTGAGAGCAGGACTGAGAAATACAGATTCAAAAATCTTCAGTTCATATTTGGGAAATTATTTCTGAATTTTAAGCAAAAAGTGACTTGTTTGACTGTGGCTTCAGTCAGAGCATTGCCACCATCTGGAAAGGAAAGAGCCTGCAGGGTGGAGGCTGTGGTCTCAGACGACTTCTAACCAAACTGACCTGGAGCACTTCTGGTTTGGGTTTCAGCTGGAATAGAAACATAGATAGGCTCTGAACTCTGTACCTTTACAGAAATAAAACGGTCACTCAGGTCAAAGAGAATTTTGATGAAAACAGTCTGGGGACACAGAACCTGAACAGTGCTTACTGGGGAGATGAAAGCCAGCTGCTTTCTGCTATCTGAGACATTTTTGGGTCTCATCTTCATGACCATCTGCACAAGAAGTACAAGCTAAGCAGGTGTGTTTTGGGGTGAAAGCTGGAAAGAGAAATGCTTGTACAAGTTGCCAGTGAAGCAGCTTCTTGGCAATGAGAATTTTAGGATTTTTTTTTCCCTTTGGTGATACACTTGTAATCAAACACACAAGTTTGATTACAACTCATAGGATGTTGCGTGTCTTCTTGGCTCAAGAAAAGCTGGAGCTTCTGTCCATGCAGTAGAGGCTCCAGGATGTGGTGCAATAATTCAAGGACTTGGTGTTTTAGATGTCTGTCACTCAGTAGTGCAGCAGTCTGACAGGTTCAACCATGGTCCAAATGTCCTTATCTTCATTGCAAGGTGTTTCCAGGGAGTCTCTCAGAGGCTGGTTTGTTAATTAATAGCTTTTTAGAAGATTATCCATTCCTGTGGCATTCAGTGGCAAAAAGTAATATCTCAGGCAGACCATCTGGTCCATACCTGCGATGGGAAGGAAAGCCTTTCCATTACCCTCTTAGCTGTAGCTTTCAGCTTCAGCCAGCTTGTCTTGGGTGTTTACTGGTTCCATCCTCTCGGAAGGGAGACATCACTAGAAAATCTGTTTGTACAGAAAAGAAAGAGTTAATCTTTTTCTTTCCTTTTTTTTTTTTTAGGGTTGCCTTTTTGTAAGTTTTGGTATTTAAAATTAATGAAGAAAATGAGAAAAAGAATGAGGATCAGATTACTCCTTCTCAGTTGTTTTGCTTTTTCTGGCAAATTGTTTCTTGTAGAGTTCTGGCCTTTTATTTTCTTTTTTTTTTAAATGCATTGACATCTCTCATCATGCTCTATATAACTGTTTCTTGAGAATTATATGCTGGGTGGATGGTCATTCACTCCTAGTCCTGCTCCTTAGGGCATCCTTTTTTGCAGGCAGTTCTTCCCCTCTTTCTTTCCTTCTCCAAGCTGTGGGCGTCTGACTCAGAGAGTTGGAGACTCATTATGGAGTGACTTACTGTTAATTAACTTGTGACTCAACACATTCTGCTTAGAAAATAGGTAATATACAGTTTCACTTTTGCTTTGCCTGTTTCTGTGTGCCAAATGTATGCATGATATAATTCCTTTGAAGCTGGTAACATTTGTAGGTTAGATGAGGCTGTAGATGCCCCATTCCTGGAAACATACAAGGTCAAGTTGGCCAGGGCTCTGAGCAGCCTGATCTAGTTGAAGATGTCCCTGCTTATTGCAGGTCGGTGGATAAGATGACCTTTCCAATCCAAATCAGTCTGAGATACTGTTTGTAGTGGTAACGGCAGTACTGTCATGCTAGATGCAGGCTCAGAATTGAAAGGTCTTCTGTAAGCAATGATTTTCTTGCACGAGTGCAGCCCCACTGGACAAAGCACTGCTGCAGATGGTGACCTGCAGCAGCAGGGTTGGCCATGCTGCTTTTCTCCTTCAGCACAAAATGCTGGTGCTGAGCTGGTTGCTATGTGCCAGCACAGTTGGGCATCTTCCATCAGCGATGGGTCCAAAGTCCTGCATCTCCCATGAGCAGAGAGGCCACCCTCTCTGTCCATTAGATCTGCAAGTGAAGAAGCATTAGCTGTTGGTAGCAGTTCATAAGTTCTGCTGAGGTTCGGTAAATGCTAGGTTTCTGGATGCCACCTCAGAGCAGTGCAGGGCAATGGGGACCATTGCTGATGGAGACATTGCAAATAGCTTTTTAAACATGCTTGTAGGCATTCATGGTGGTGTTTGTCAGAGGGGACATCCCTTCTTTGAACTTTAAATACCCATAAACCCCTATGTTTCTCTTTCTTCCATTTTGCAGTTTAGGACTGTTTGAAAACTAATGCAGTTAGGAGAAGGAAAAATTGTTAAGCTGAAGCTTAAACTGAAGCAATTGAGTTGAGCATCCAACTGCAAGCCCAGGGCCAACATGCTGACAAGGAAAAACACAAAAGCCACTCACAAGCTATTCAAAACACTCCCACACCCAAATAAGTACAAGAACTACAAACCTAATCTTTAACTTTAGCTCACAGTATTTGGGTTATTAAAGTTATTAAAATCCAGTTGTTGGAGGGGTTGTGGACTCCCTCAAGATATCTGCGGCTCATGAGCCTCATGCAGGAATTTTGCTTGGGGGGATTTTCTGGTTAATGCATATGTTGACTGGCAAATTGCTTTCTGTCTGCAGAGCTGGCTGAGTGAGTAGCTGGGATGCTTCCATATGGAGGTACTGTTGCTGCTGATGAAGGTGAAGAGGACAAAGTGGGAAAAATTCACAAGTAATTCAAAACCCATGTGTGATTTAGCCCCCTGGTGCTCTAACCCAGCTATGAATATTAAACACAGGTTTGGGATGGGGTTTCAGCCTGGTCCATTGGCTTCTCTGCCTGGCATGCAGAAACCTCATCCATCTCCAATCCAGAGGGTTGGGCTGCTGGCTGGGCAGCTGTGGCTCGGAGGAGCAGGATGCCTCTCTCCAATCCCTACCCACTTTTTTTCTCCCTCCATTAATCACACTAATAGAAGACTGGGTAAAAAAAAAAAAAAGGAAAGTTTAAAAACCTCTGTCTGTAATAGTGGGTTAGGATTGGAACAGTTCCTTTCTGTCCTGCTGGTGGGGACACAGAATCCCAGGGAATGGGAAAAGTCTGGATTACAGTGTCTGGGGAATGAGAGATCCCCCACTGCTGCATGTCTGTGGGGGTGCAACCTGCCAGGGGTGCTGTGGAGTCGCAGTCTGTGGAGTTTATTCCTTCTGAGGTCTGTAATACATCTTTGCAAGGGGCAATCTGAGTTACTAGTTGCAATGCAGTGCAGAACTCTATTTCCACTGAGTGCCAAAGCCTGTGCAGAATTTTTTCCCTCGTTCATTGTAAATACAGGCATGCTTGCATTGAAGAGAATTCAATTAGAAAGGAAAAGCTTAGAAAGCCAGACTTCTTGGACTTCTTTGCAGTTATAAGGGCTGGGAGGAAGGGAAGAGGGCTGTGGTGCAAGCCCTTGGGAAGGCTGACCTGGACCTAATGCCTGATTCATGCTGCACTGAGTAAATCTCAACCTCTATCAAATGCATGTAAGGTCAGAAATTAATCTATCTAATTTAAGTTGTAGCGGGCTAAATTTTGAATTCGAGCTATAATAACTTTTGATAGTGTTGCCTGCTGATCTGTGGAGCACCATGTATAAGATACATTAGATATGGCCAAGTCTCCTGTTAACCTTTCCCTTCACAAGAAGATTATTCTATCGAGCTTAAATCTTTTGCTGTAAAAATGTTAAATAACATTGTTCTTTGAGTGAACGAGCCTTTTAGGCCTACCAGCACCTCGTATCCTTGGCTCCAGAAGTAGGAGATAATTCTTCATGCAACAGTTTTACAAAGTGAGAACGCAAAAGTAAATACTCCTTCATACCTTCCTCCCAAGGAGACATATTGCTGTGGGTGCTTTGGTCAAACACCATATCTAATAAAGAATATTGCATTTTGTCAAAGCATCTTTTCCCAGTCTCTTACATTTTAATTATTTGCATTGTTTGGTCAGAATATTTGGAGTCTTCAGTGAAAACACACACATTTCCAGAACATATTTTTGTAAAACCTGAAGTTATGTAATTTTCTTGGAAAACCTTTCTGGGGGTTGAGGAGGGGACTGGGGAAGGAAATGGAACAGCTTTTTTGGCTAAGCCTAAGAAGAGCTGGACAAGTCCATGTTACTTATTCACTTGTATAAATGTGTTTAGTTCCATAAATGCAAAGGTGCTGGCACTGCAGGTGTGTTACTGGGTGATAAGTGCTGTTCATATACTTAGTAATGCAGTGTGAAAATAAATGACCACATTTCAGATTATTTTAAACTCCTGACAGGTTCCGTATGGAAAGGAAACAGCCAGTACCAATAGATTAAGCATAGAGACTATGTTTAATGTATGAAATGCTCTGAAGGCTTCTAGTGCTAAAAAGTACTGCAGGAAAATGCAAAATCCCACGTTTGAACTGAATTGTTACAACTTTTGGGATTTTGCAGACAGAAAGTCTAACAATCATTGCACAGTGATGGCCTCCTTTTCTTTCCCATCCTTGCAAGGCTGCTGTGATAGATACATATCACTCCCAGACAGAGAGCATCTCTAATGATAATGAAAGCACCCCATAAAGCAGTGGGTATTGGCAGAGGATAATCATTAAGATGATTTTACTCCATAATGAGATGTTGTGGAGTGCAGCTCCATTCAAAACCCTTTAAATAATGTTAACATTGAATATAATAGCCTTAAAGGGAAATAAAATCCCTCTCCAGGTCTGTTTCTGTCTCTGAAAGGGAACCAATTTTCTTTGCCTGATAGCTTTCCCCAGCACTTAACACAGATGGGGGAAGTCGGTTATTGTTAGGGTTGCCCATGAATTTCCTTCTGAAGGTCAAACCTTAAAAAGCAAAGCAAAACAAAACAAAACAAAAGAGAAAGAGAAAGAGAAAGAGAAAGAGAAAGA
>JAOEHY010040069.1:0-24460 GCA_025447955.1 Psilopsiagon aurifrons | reverse complement strand
TTGGCTTTCTGGGCTGTGAGCACACACTGCCGGCTCATGTTCATTTTCTCATTGACCAACACCCCCAAGTCCTTCTCTGTAGGGCTGCTCTGAATCTCTTCTCTGCCTAACCTGTAGCTGTCCCTGGGACTGCTCCCACCCAGGTGTAGGACCTTGCACTTGGCATGGTTAAACTTCATCAGGTTGGCATCAGCCCACACCACAAGTGTGTCAAGGTCCCTCTGGATGGCATTCCTTCCCTCCAGCATATCGACTGAACCACCCAGTTTGGTGTCATCGGCAAATGCCATGAGCTTCCTCTTTAAATCAAATGCAAGTCCTTTTATTTCACTTGGGCCAGACTTCTTCAAGCTGATAAAATGCATCAGTGCTTTCCTAATATTGGTATTCCATGGAAGTGATTGCATATTATATACCTGCTAAAGAGATGGAAGATATAAAATATGCTTTCTGAAGATGTAACCTATGTTTTGAAAAAGCTTTAAAATCTTGATTTTACATCATCTTCTGTCTTTTTGGCATATAGTTTGCACCATGTTATCGTCATTCTTACTCCCTCATGTGTTCTTTGTTTAGGGGAACGGATCTGAGGGTGTCACCCTCACTTGTCACATTGTGACTGGCCACATGTGTACCTTGTGCCTGGCACAACTGGTGCTCCCCAGAGTCATTTTTGGGTGCCCTGGGGTTATCCCTGGGGTTATCCAGGCTGCCCGGCATCCTCGCAGACTCCGCTGCTGGCAGGGATACCCGAAGGATGCTATGCCCCAGCCAAGGAGAGCTGCCAGACATCCTTGCAGCTGTGGGCCAAAGGCAGCGTGGTCCATATGCAACCCCTGCCAGGGAAAGCTCCCCTCCTCTCTATTCAGCTATGAAATACCAAAGCCCTCCTTTCTTCCCAAGATCCACAACTGAGCTGTGCCAGGCATTTGGTTCTCTTAGCTCACTGGTGTTCAGAGGTGCCTCTTTGCAAATCCATAGCTGAAGCCTTTGTGCAATCCCTGAGTGCATTGTTTTGAGCAGGTACCACTCATATCTGTCTGGGAAATACAGAACAGAATAGAATAGGAGAGGGAGAGGAGAGGAAAGTACAGGAGAGGCAGCTGCTGTAGTCTGCTCTTTTCCTACCGTCAGGACAGGGAGTGTTGCTGGCTCCCTGCATGTGTGCATGCAAGCACTCAGGTGAAGCAGAGCTCTCTGATACAGGGTGGAAAGGCAGAGGTTAGAAGTAGCGACCTGGAATGAGGGGTAACCACACTGATTAATCGAAGCAACAAAAATCAAACTGCTCTTTTACTGTCTTGAAAGGGGGTCTGAAAGTGGTTCTGAGATACAAAGAAAAATAAATTGTGAATGCTCTCTCTGAGCATTCTCCTCCTCGCAATCCCCTCAATGCCCCTGCACAGACAGCTTCATGGAAATGTGGGAAACACTGCTCTTTGCTTTGAATCCTTCCTGTTGTTCAAGATTTCAGAGATCTTCGGGCTTGGGTCCATGAATAAGGGAATGGGACAGTCTCAGTTTTCCTGCCCAGAATGACTATCATTTTAATTTATCTTGCTGCAGTTCCTCCCGAGAGTGGAATATCAGTCAAGAGTCACATCCTTCCTCCCCCCAAAAAAATTAATTACAAAGATATTGTCTCTTTTTATCAGCTAATAATTTTGTGTGTAATCTGAGTCACTTTTGTGTGAATCAAATATTATCATCCTCATAACACAAGGTAATTAAATGACTCATAAAGTAGTGGCAATTACCTTCCTTCTCCTTGGGAAAGCCTTTTCAGGGGTTTGGGAGGGCTGTCCTGCAGGAAGCTTCTGATTCTGGGGGTATGGATTGTGTGTGCAGCACTGTTTGGCAGACTGAGTGGGGGTACAGGGTGAAGGGTAAATGGGATGGGATCTGAAAACAGGGATGAAAAATTCACATGGAAAATTAAAACATGGAGAGATAGAAGAAATTTGGGATTCTTCTGCCAGGGCTTCTTGTCCCCATGGCCAGCGTGGAGGAGGCTGTGGTGAAGGGATGTGCTTAATGATGGTGACCACTGACAAATGCATTAACCAGTAACCAAAATGAGCTGAGTGAGGGACTAAAAGCCTGGTTACATATCTAATGGAGGAGATAGGTGGTGTTGGGGAAACCTCTGGTAGTGTTAGTTTCCTGGAAGAGCTTTTCTGTTAGACTCTGAAGGTTTCTTAGAGGCTGCAGGTCTACTGCCACCCTCAGGGTCTGATGCTTTCAACTAGGCAACAGCCCCATGCACTGAGAGGGTATCAATACTGCTGCATTTATATCACTGCTCATAGTCCCAAACGCCAAACTGCCTGTGCAGAGAGCCTGCCTCGTTAGCTGGAATTGTGTCCCTGCTCCTCAGTGGGATGTTCCTGCAGGGGCTGAATGGGTAACATAATGAAAGAGAAAAAGAGAAAAATACCCATTACTTCATTTTGTAGAACTTAAAGAAGATACTTTTATGACTCATCAACACACAGGACCTTTCTGTTCAACATACTTTAACATGTAGAGTGTATGTATCCATTAACTTCAGTTCTGACATTTTTCAGCAATACAATAAACCCAGAGTAGATTGTAGGGTTTTTTAATTGATTCTTGTGTAGCTTGAGGTACACATTCGATATCTTGACATTACTTCAGATATAATGCCATGTGCAATTTTCTCAAAGCTATTTGACTTCCAAACCAACTCTTCTGGCTATGCTTTGTTTTTATTGCCATTGGTGGTTTTGCTGAGAGTTTATCCTGCTCCAGATTTTTGTTCTACCATTAAAATTCATGACTTGTGGATGCTTAAAGAAATAAGATTTCCAGGTAACTCAAGTCTGCTCATACTGAAAGCAAAGTAAAGCTGAAGAGATAATGGATTTTATATAAAAATAAAAGTGGTAGTCAAATGAAGAGGAAGTAGATTTAAATGAAATATTTTCTTTAAGGTCATTATATCTGGATGAAATCTGATGGGGTATTTTGGGTTTAATCTTGTTGTTTAACCTCTTTTTAAGTGAACCAATTTTGCCATTTTGAAATGAAGCATCAGGAGGAAACATTCTGCTATTTCTGAATTTGCTAAATTCAGACAGAATTCGTATATGTTTTCAGTCCTTCCAAAACACTATTCTGCTATTTTTAAATTAACCTCTGAATTTATGCTCTACAGAAGGAAACAAGTGGGAAGAACACACTTTCGACTGATTTTTGCTGAGACCTGGGAGGTGCAGATCTGGGGCGTTGCTAGTTGGTGCTGGTGGGTCCCATGGAAGCATAGGAGACAGCACCTTGAAGGTCTCAGAGAGGTCGGGCACACTTTCTCCCCCTGCCCCATATGGCTACAACCTCTCTTTTTGTTTGAGTCCCTTTTAGAAAAGCAAACAAAAGAAGAACACAGGAACATAAAGTCTGTCTTGAAATGGTGATGGGGCCATCCACTGAAATAATCTGATAAAATTAATGCATTTTTCATAAGGTATATCACGTATTATTTCCAACCCAGATATTTGCTAATTCTGCTGAGAAAAAAACAAAGTAGGAATGAAATTTTTCACAGCTCTTTTTGTTCGGTGAGAAGTGAAGAACATGTAATGTTTATCATCTGTTTTAAATCAATATAAATCTGGAAAGTCTTTGTCATATTCGTATTTTTTCTGAAAGGGTTTGAGAGGCTGGAGAATGCTAGAAAAAACAATATTACAGAACACAGACACCTTTGTGATCTGATGGGATATGACTAATGTACCATCAGCTGAGAAGCCTAGCAAAACACGACCTGCAGACAATGAACTGAGAGCCGAGATGAAGCCAATTCCCTGGTGGGTTTCCTTTTATCAAAACAAATGTTATTCATGTTTTATGAAGTGCACGGGAAATCTATCGTATAACTGAGTAAGATGAATAAGAGACAGATGATTTTTATTCTCTGGCTTGATAATACATAGTTTTATTCACTTTAGGTATGTGAGATTTGTAGCTGAACTGTGGTGAGGACATGTTGCAATGTCCTCAAAGTGGTGGGACCACATGATAAGGCATCACTTGGGCCAAGGGACCATGGTAAGAAAATAAAATGTGTTTTTTGAAGCCAGTTGGAACTATGGTGACACCATGTTATTGAAAGCAACTTTTATTCTGTTGTTTTATTGTAAAAAAGGGTGCCTTGATACACTTTTACAGTTTGCCTACTTAGAGATGTTTTGTAATTTAATGTCCTGTGCTAAGATCAGCCAACATTCTGACAAGGCTTGGGAGGAATTTTTGACTAAATGTTGGTGAAATTTGACAAGGCTTTGACAAAGAACCAAAGAAAATCAGCAGTTTGGGCTGAGCTTTGCTCTGAGTTTTGGTTTTGCATTCAGAGCAAGAACATACATAGACAAGGACATTTTGCCAAGAGGCAAATCACTGCTCTTTTGGACCACTGCAAATGAAAAATGAGAACTGCTGACCATGAACCACCTTCTTTGAAATGATGGAGAGAAGGGAGCAGATACTGCTGTGCTTGATGGAGAAAGGCGGTGAAAAGGAGATGTAGGCAGGTTCTTGAATGCTCCTCCCTGTCACACAATCTCTGTTTATTATTATGCAATGGAAAGGGTTTTAAACTAATGAAGTTTGATAGAGCTGCCCCATGCCTGATTTCCACTTGCGGTTTTAATTCAGATGATTGTGGTTCTTACAGAGTTGGTTTGGTGTTTTAAAGAATGCAAAGTTCAGGTGATTGCAGTGCATATTAGAGATTTTCAGCATTCCTCACTTGCACTGTAGTATAGAACATTTAAATAAAGTAGTGATGGGAAACTTGGTTCTTACTGTAAAGACATTGAAGGGAAGGAATATGTGTGGATTGCATTTAGAGCTCCTCTGATTTACATGAAGCTTATTACTTAAGAAAAATGGAGTACAAAGAGACCAAAAGAAAATGAAGGTATGATTTCTTCTGCTGCCACTCGTGAGTTTGTCCTATGTCATTTTGAAAAGCGCAGGACTGCTTAAAAATATCCTGCAATTGCCCATCTTTGTTTTCTGTCAGAGACATCTACGGCTTGTTATCCTCTATACTCTTGGCTTTCCTGTAATCTTCTGCCTGTTTAGCACTGAAATAATGTAATCCAATTTTCTTTGTTGCCATAAAGGCCTTAATTATGGCTCCATGGGATACTGTAATCAGAATCTGTTGGATTTTCTCATATGTCAGAGTAATGTCTGCTTCAAATTCATCAGTGTCCTTGTGTTATTGTAAGCACTCGGATAGTCTGGAGGTCACGCCTTACTTCATGTGTCGTTGACAAAGATGAATTTATTCAGCATCAGTTCTCCTACAGCAACAGGAACTATCAGCTTGCTTTGAATTTTTGCCTTTATCTTTAGGTTATATCCACAGAAATGTGATAATCTCTCATTTGTGCCAGTGCTGATAACATCTTTAACGTTTTGATTTTTCTGTTGTCGTGTGCAGGAAGAGTTTTCATTTTGCTCGACTGTGTGCCGTGAGTTGACCTTGGGAGGTGGGTGTGCAGGGGCCACGTATGCTTCTGTAAAGCATGGACACTGTAAAGGTTCACCCCGGTCACTTACAGCTTTGCTCAATTAACTCTGGGGGTTTGTGTCTGAAACAAAAAATGCAAAAATATTGCCAGAAAGCACCATTATCTTGCATTTGCCAGAGTATGTGTTTGTCACAAATACATTTTTATTTGCAAAAACGGTGTTGGCTTGCCTCCAGCCCATGTATTTTCATGTCACCTTTCCTGGAGCAGAGGTGATGGGGATGCAGCCAGGCTGTACAGCACTTTCAGGATGTACCTGCAGCCTTTTCCTATGAGGCACAGGCATTTCTGAGAGCTGGAGGGTTTTCTGCCCCAGCATGGGCACAGAGAAGTGGATTCAGTGCTGGGCGTGCGCCCTGTGGCTAAGGCAGCAGATAATAGAACAAAAACGATGCGCCTGAACAGGAGAACTCTCCTTGTGACTGTGAATTTGTTAAGACTTCCAGCAGTGCATGTCAAGCATGGATGAAGATGAGGCAACAACTCACTGGGGGCTGCAGCACTGGGAGGTGAACCTTAACCGTGCTAGTCAGGCTTCTCCTGGGTGCAGGCTTGCGAGCTCCAGGCTAGTTTCTTTCCTAGGAAAGCAAATTAAATCACTTTGGTTACTTGATCATTCAATGTGCCCTGCTCAATGTCACTTACATGGACAAAGAATCTATCCATATTTCTCCCATCTGACCTCCAGTTTGCTCTGGCTGGATAAGGGTGGGAGCTATCCTGTTAAATACTGCTGTAGGATTTTCCAATAGGTTTTCCAATGCTATTTAATCTCCCATTTTAAAATAAAAGCCCAAGATACATTGTAGCTATTTCCCAAGTTTAATCACTAAATATACTGTATTTTATTTTATTTTCCCAGAAATACCGTTTGAGTGGTGCGTGGCTGACCCAAGGGAGCCCCTTTAGGAATGTACTCCCCAGAGCGAATCTGGGGGGGGTGTGAAATGAGCCCTTTTGTCTGGCGGAGCTGCGGGAGGGGGTCGGTACTGGGATCGATACAGCCGTGCATCTGAAACGGCACAGCAAGGGACCTCACAACAATGGGAAGTAACATTTAAAAGCTCCATGCTGAATGCAGCCAGTTACCAATAATAATAACTTTAGCAGGAGCTACAATTGCTTCTCTTGCTCCCCTTTTAAGCAGTTTAGCTGAAGCCCAGAGGCGACATGGTGCCCTTGGATGTGGTTAGTCTCTTCCTAACCTGAGTGCAACAGCAAAATCACAGCTCCATGCAAATTCATCCAGCCTTTGGTATGTTTGTAAACAAGTTTCGCTCCCTCTAGCAGCCTTGTTCTTATGTTAAATGGTATTGCTTCATCCTGCAAAAGAGCCCATCTTGGTTCATAGCAGCATACTGTGTTCATATCTTTTCGTACCATATTTCAAATTAATTATTCCAAATTTCTCCGAAGTCCTAATGACTAATTCTTTGCTATAAATTGTTGCAGTACATGTGATGTTCGGTTTATTGAAGCTTCCAGTATTTGCAAATATTTATCACTGAATGAAGTAAAGGCAAAGGCAGCTGGTGTTTCTAGCAGGGAAAATACTAATTGTTGTCTGCATATATGCAAAAAGAATATCTCTGCAGGTGTTCTGGGAAAGGTGGCAGGTTCTGCAGATGAAAAGGCCGGCGTGCATGGGGGGACAGCATCAGGCTGGGACCTCCTCTGATATGCAGAAGCATCTTCTCTCCTTTTTGAAGCTAATCCATACAGCAGCTCATGTAGAACTCCCATAACGGTTTCCACCAGCAAAAAAAAAAAAAAAAAAAAAAAAAATAGTGGTGTTTGCAACATTTGGTTTTCCTTGTATGTGACATTTATTTTCCCATTTTATCGCCTTGCAGGTGTAGGAAGCCACTTGGCGGTGAAGCAAAGTAATTTCCCTTGGCTGTGAACTATGGTTTTTGCATCTTCTCAAGTGGAGCTGCTTGCAATTTGTTGGTAAAATACTTCCTGTTCAGAGAAAATGTAAAATCAATCTGTCGCAGTTGTTTGCACAGTGTTCTGTAGCTTGCGAAGATACTTTGGGGGGCTGAAAAAAACCCTGTAGAGTTCACGTCAGCATTTCTCAAGTCCATCATTCTAATATTTGGTTTCAAGGCATCATTTAATTTGCCTATTTTAATCCTAAAATGCCAACAAGATGTGATGGAACTGTTCATGGGACAAAAATTTAACATTGATAATGAAAGAGTGAATGAACTTGAGATGATTTTCTCCCCTCAGTTTTTCAGACTAGCAGGCAAGTGAGAGCCCATTCCTTCCCAAAGCTCCTTCTGGGGCAGTGTCAAGGAACAAATCACAGCTGCAGACCCTTAAAGATGTTACCCCCACCAGACTTTAGTGTGGGTATAATTTTAGCCTTTACAGACTGTGAGTCTTACTAGTTAAAGTGCTTTCACCCTGCCTTTCTCTCTCCTTATTACTCATTGGACATGCTGCTCATGCTTGAAACACCTCTGTTGATTCAGCTCCCCAGAAGTGCTTGCCAACTGGAGAGGGGTTCTGGTGTCTGTGTGACATAGCTGTAAACTTGGGATGTTTCTATCTTAAAAACATGAAAGCGTATTTTATTTTCTAACTGGCTTTTGAGTTGGAAATTGTCAGATGAGTGCTTTGCATTTAAGTAAGAGCTTAGCATTTGATTTATTTTGTTTGGAAAAAGTTCCCTTCAAAATACCCCATATTTCTTAGGCTTTGTTTCTCACACAAGATCATAGGCTTGTTTACTCATATCCTTTTTGCTGTAGTGTCATGACCCTGCCCTTTTCTTCCTTCTTCCACATACTGTGCTTTGTCATTAAATCTCAAGATTATTAAATATAGTAATTTCTACTTGGTGCATTTCCCCTAAGCTTCCAGCAGTCTCCTCAGGGATATGGGGATCTATCTGAGGATAGCACATCTCTTAAGTAACACTTATAATAAGACTTAAAGAGCATGATACATGGTAATTGCTGCCATTAGTGCACTAATGCGTCCTTCTCTCATGCTCAGGCTGCGCCATCCCCAACACAGTCACAGGCCACCAAACCCTTCCCGATGCACTCACTGCTGGGTTGGGATTTTTTATTATTTGCAAATCTTTTTTATTGCTCTAAAAAAAGCATGGAGTGGGCTTGGAGGAAGGCAGCATATGAAAGATTAATGGTGCTATTGATCATGCCAGTGTGCTGTAACAACTCGGCATGCAAAGCTGCTGTAGACATCTGAGGACTACTAGCATTCCCGTACATAAAGGCTGAAGCAGGCATATGCATGTGTCTGTGTGACACCGTTTCTCATGGTTTTTACCCCTTTATATTTTTACTTATATTCTACATATGTAAAATGAAGCACTCCAGAAGGAAACAGAGAATAATGAGGGTCAGGTGGCATATTTCTTATTTATGAAGAACCCCCTTGTAGCCTTCAAAATAATTTCAAGTGCTATTCGGTAATGAAAGCCAAGGATAAAAACCCTAAGATCAAATAAATAACGTAGAACTAACGAAGCTCTACCTACATGGTAGAAAATGTCAGGATAAAAGGGTTGGGCATGCAAATGCCTCTTCATCTTGCTCCTCAGGGAAAAATTCAGAGAGACTGAAGGTCATCTTCGACATAGTGGATGGGTATAATGTGATGCCAGAAGAAAAATCTCCCAATAGGAATCTTTCTTTTGTTTGCAGGATTCTGTCTCCAAAGCAGCCTTACCGCTGAAATGAGCTGGGGCATAAGTGCAATTCTGGGCTGTAAACTGGAAGGCGTCCATCTCCGTTGATGGTGAACTGGTGGGTCAGGCAGCACCCCTTGATCTGCTGGTTAGAAACTGGTCTTGTATCAATAAATGCAAGGGAAGGAAGAAATCTTGATTATAAATATCCCAAAAGAGAATCTGAGATATATTTGTGTACAGCTCCAATTAATTATATTATTAGCCCAAATTAATTGTATTATTTAATGGTACACTGGAGGATGCACTAGAAAATGTAAGGAGCAATTCTGCACTGACAGAAGGGATTAATTAGATGACCTAACTCTCTAAAGTATGAGATTTTAGATTGCTGTATCAGCTCCATGTCCTTGGGTAGGTATTTCGCACTGCACCATATCATACTCCGAGTTGTGCAGCCCTAGTGTTGTGTTCAGCTGCCAACAGGTACATTTTTCTGACACTCTGGAAATGTACCTACATGCTTCCTATATAGTATTCTTTTTAATATATCTGAGAAGATATATTGAGATCTCTGATGAGCACCATGAGCAACAAATGTATAAGCCTTTTAGTCCTTTCCTTTACAAATACCTTAAAATACTCAGAGCAACACTGATGGAAAACAAGTAAGGCAAGTATCTCACAAATACAAATAAATACCTTATTTAATACATACAAAATACATGAGTGAAAAGGCTGAAACATAACACAGGTCTGGAAGAACCCTCCTTTTTGTATCGCAACTATCCTGACAAGTAGTACATTCACACAAATGTAGGGATGCAAATTCCTAGTCTCTACTCTAAAGCTACAAACTTTGAATTTTCCTACAAACTGGAATATATTTCAACTTCAGTGCTGAAGTCAGTCAAGGGTACAGTGAAGTATAAAAAAAGATGGGAGACATGGCCCCGGCTCCTGAGGGAAAATACTGAATGACGTGTTAGACTCTGTGTATTCCCACACATCTTCTGGAGCACTGCTTCTGCACAAAGATAATGTGTCACATATTTTTGTTGAAAACATACCAACCTTCACATATCAGAGAGAAATACAAATGGAGAAGGCATCAAAACCTTTTGAAAAATATTATATTGGTAATGACCATTATTTAAGCCTGGAGGATCTGATAAACAGCTTTCCTCCCTCTAACACATGCAAGAAGATTGGAAGAATGGGGAACTCCATCATTTTGAATTGTGAGATGGGTGGAACTCTTCTCTGGTTTTAATGTGGTTTTGTTTGTTTGGGTTTTTTTGGTTGGTTTTTGCTTTTTTAACTAGATTTTCTTTTAATTTCTTTTTTTTTTTTTTTTTTAATCTACATCCTCTTCCTCCTAAGCTTCTATATGTCCTTATGGAATCCTCGAATCATTTAGCTTGAAAAAGACCTTTAAGATCATGGAGTCCAACCGTTAACCAGCGTTGATAAATCTGTCCCTGAAGTGTGTCCTTAAGTGCCACATTTACACTTTTACCTACTTTTAAATACTTCCAGGGGTGGCGAGTCCACCGTTTCCCTGGGCAGCCTGTTCCAATGCCTGATGACCCTTTTGGTGAATAGATTTTTCCTAATATCCCATCTAAACCTCCTCTGGTGCAACTTGAGGCTGTTTCCTCTTGTCCTATCACTTGTTACTTGGGAGAAGAGACCACCTTGTTGCAACCTTCTTTCAGGCAGGAGATGTGATTGTGAAGGTCATCTAACTTAGCTTTCAGTGCAGTCAGATTTCACCACCTTCACAGAAAAAGACCCAGCAAACTGTGACATTACATCCCCAACCCTCTTTCAAACCCAAACCCAAAACCCAAACTCAAACCACCCTCACCCAAAACTGGTGTCAAATTTTCCACTGCCGAAGCAGGAGCTTACAAGGAACACAGCTGTATTTTGGCATCAGTCAGCCCTTGCTTGCTGAAGTGTAAGATCTGAAGGACTTACTGCATTGCTTCCTTGTGCCCAGTGTCCTTTCTACCACCACGTTTAGTGGCTGGGGTGGAGGCTTCATGGCTGTGTGTGCATTTATCACCACTGCGGACAAACAACCAGTGAGGTTTGGGTGCAGAAGAGATGAGTGCGTCCTCCCTGTTAGGTCAGGGGCAAGGGCTGGAGCCCCAGCGATAACCTGGGGGCAGACCCTCCAGGAAGACATCCTGCCTCAGCATGGATTTGTTACCAACATTAAGCTACCTCTTGGCTGCTCTCCAAAATGTAAACAGACTTCAGGGCTGGGACTTGGGAAGTAATTTAAAATGTGTTAGCTCTAATGTTGGGAATTTGGGGCTCCTGAAGCCCAGGGCCTAAAAGGAACATTGTTTGCTGTCTCATTAGCCCCTTTGCTGAACTCCAGCGACAGCCTGCCTGGATTTTCCCACCAGTATCTCATTATCTAATGGGCCTGAGAAGGAAAACCTGTTGCAAGCATTAAATATTTTCTGATCGGTTATATGCTTAATTGTGGCTCTGTAGGATCATATTTATGGTCTACAGAGCTGTTATGAGTATTTCTTATATTACAGTTTTAAAGGCTGAGGAAACTGGCAGCTGCAGAGGTGAGCTGCCTGGGGACACGTGAGCAGGGTTTTTTTGGGAGAAAGCTTTCCTTCCCATGCTGCTGGCAGATGATTTCTCCTGGTGGAAGGACACTCGGTCAAAAAAGATTGTGTCTCTTTGCTGCACAGGAGAAAAAAGAAGCCTTGAGAACTGCCTCTGCAGGAGGGGTGAGGTAGGGTTTTGATATCCCTGCAGCATAAGCCTCCCCAGGGCTTCCTGGGATGTGATCATGTGCTTTTGCTGCTGGCTCTGCCTATATTTATGGTTTTCATGCCAGAATTTTTGAGGCTCTGTGCTGCAGGGACACCTCCCTCCTCCTGCCCATGGAGAAACATCTGGGCAGCAGTTTCACCCACTTGTGTTCTACTCTTATTCCTGTCTTTGATCTATTGCTCTCCCTGCAAAATAAGCTGAAATTCAAGCTGCATTAAAGCTAACTGATAAAATGAAGATGTGGGCCACTAATTTACTGAAGTGCTTAGAAAGACTTCTGACAAGGGCCAAGTTGACTGTTCAAATGCACAGAGCCTGACCCATCAAATCCTGATTTGTAGTGTGTCTGCAGGTGCTCTACACACCGCTGCTATTAGGCTGGCACTGAAAGGACCACATCCCCTCCACCAAACACAACCACCACTTTTCCGCTTTTCCTAGGGGAAAAGTCCGGGCCACCTGTCACAGGAGCTGGGTGCATTTGGGAGGGATGCTCTTTCATCATTTAACAGAACTCTTGTTTGGGGTGGTTTTGGAACGATCCCCCTCAGCAGCAGAAACCCCATGTCAGGATCTGCAGCAGGTAACAGGTCAGGGGTGTGCAGCATCACATATGTGAAGGAGGCATCCCTCACATGTGGTTCCCCCTTCTGCTGTGGGCTTTGGGAAATTTGTGAGGATAGAGGTTGTGGAGTGAAGGATGCAGGGTGGAAAATGGAGGATGGAGGATGGAAGGTGAAGGACGGAGGGTGTAGGATGAAGAATGGAGGTTGAAGAATGGAGATTAGAGAGTGGAGGGAGGATGAAGATGAAGGATGAAAGGTGGAGGATAGAGGACGGAGGAGTGCATACCGCGGTTTCAGGGATGGTTTTGCCAGCAAAAAGCTGCAGTTTTCTGAAGCTATCTTAAGGTGGCAGGGTTGCAGTCTGCTGGAGGCTGAGCCCTAGGGCTGATTGGTTTGCAACCCAAAGGGAAGAAAGGTATTTCAGAAAAACTATCATCTGTTTTGCAAAGCAGGCTGAGCTTTACAGGAAAGAAAAAGATCTGAAAGCAAATTAGCCATACTAATTAGAAATGTGCCAGCTCTGAAATATTCAGGTCATTACAAGTGTGTAGCTCCCTTTGAATTGCTCTACGCCAGTGAATGAGCAGATGGTGAGTGATCTTGTGCAGCCGGCGTCCCACCCTGCCTGTGCAAACCAGTGCTGGATGCATGCCCCATCCTGGGCTGGTTGCCACAGTGAATCCTGTGCCACCCCAAGGCTTTCCCAGAGCTTGTGGGACATGACTGCATCTTCTTTTCCTTGGCAGTAGCCATTAAGCCAAACATGCTGCAAAATCGATGGCACTAAAGGCTGGAGGAAATGATAACGTTCATGCAATCTTGTTGCTGAAAAGCTGAGTCAAACTGCATGGTTTCAATGCAACACTGAAAAATTAGCTTGAAATGGCCGCTGACCTATGCAACATGCATTGGGGTTGCTGGTACCTATAAGGACGCTTGCAACCCCTTCCATATATCCCTCCTCTTCCAGCTGGAGGGATATTTGAAACTAGGAACATTTTGTTTCCTTAAGAAAAAATAAGACGGCAGTGTTAGTTGCACTGTTGTTATCACTGGATACATACTATTTTAAATAACAGTAAATGATATCCAATGTAGCTGAAGCCATTTCAATTCATTATCTAGGTCTAAGACTTCCATTTGTGTGTTTGCAGCATTTAGAATAAAAACTAATATAGTGGAAATACTCCTTAGTGCTTTGGTGGATCTTTTGATGTACGTACTTTGGAGGTGATCATCCTCCATTGGAGGGCAAAGTCATGCCAATGTATGGAGAAGATGGTTCAAGGCCATCTGCTCTTCTCTAGTTTATGCAGCTCATTAAAGAGGGAGCTGTCTGGACACACCTGACCCACCCTTTGGAGTCAGAAAATAAAGCAAAACTGAGGCTACTCAGGGAAAGTTGTACACAATAAAGAGTCAAAATTAGGAATAGTTCTATTTTAGGTATGATTCCTTCCACCCTCTGGGAATTAGCATGCATGTGTCCATCATACATATTGCTGCATAAATGCTGCCTTCAGGAAAGCAGGATCCCTGCATTGCACCCAGATAAGCCCTGCAGCAGGCAGGCAAGCCTGCAAGCAATGGGGAGATATGAGCAGCTTTCAAAATGGAACGCTAAATGGGAAGATCCTCCACCATCTGCCTTCAGTGGAAGATGCCACTGTTAGTGGTACAACCGCCACGAACAATGTCTGGTCAGCTATCAAACACAGGGCTGTTGAGCTGCTGACAGTACAAAGATGTCCTTGGCTTTCAGAAGGTGCGCTCCAAGGAGGTGGAGGGCTGCACTGCAGTCTTCTCTGGGCATGAGAGGCATTGCTGTTTAATTCGGCTCAGAGCGCTCAGACAGCTGTGTTTTACGAGGAAAAAAGCAAGTACGGCTGTGTAGGCTGTGGCACAATGGGAATTTCTCAGTGTGTGACAGCTAGAAAATAAATAAATTAAATAATTTAGAGCTGTGTCTTATCTGCTATGACTATTTGCAGTGTTCAATAAGCCATGAAATTTTTCATTTCTCAGCAGGGATGCAACGGGTGACTGCATCATGATGCATTGCGGGCTCCCTGCCTGTCTGCCTGCATGTGTTAAACACCCTTAGCTCACTGTCAGTACCTTTGTGAGCGCTGAGAAATGCAGGTAAACATCAGCCTGGCTTCAAAGGGTGCAGAAGAAAATGCAAGTTTGGCTCTCTGTTGGTGTTCAACCCATCTTATGACAGCTACTTGCTGATCCAGCAAACTGCAGAGCTTTGGCTGCTCTGGGCAGGACCGCCCTTTGATCAGGTGTTGGAACAGGCTTCCCAGGGAAGTGATGGAATCACCATCCCTGGAAGTGTTCAAAACCCATGTAGATGAGACCTTCAGAGACATGGTTTAGTGGTGAACTTGGCAGTCCTGAAGTAAAGGTTGGACTTGATGATCTTAAAGGTCTTTTCCAATCCAGTTTATTCTATGATTCCTGAGACCATGAGCATCTGATCGCACAAAGCGTAACAAGGAAGGTGGTCAGTAGCAACCCTTCAATCTCATTCTCCTGCTCCCCGCTGAGGGCACAAATTCCCTGATAAAATGGCAGCAGAGGTTGTTGTTCATGCATTTAATTGCATTTACTTGGCCTTGGCAGGTACCTGCTGCAGAAGCACTGAAAGGACAAGTTCATCATTCAGGACAAGTTCAAGAGCTATTCATGTTTTCAGGTTTAGTTCCCTCTCTGTTCATACACAGAGCCCTTACCAAAGACAAGTATCCTAAATTTTATCTCTAATGTTTCTGGACTGCATCTGATCTCCCACAAACATAGATATCATCTCCTGCTCCTAATTTCATTAGCAATGTCCTCTTGAGAACCCATCCAAATATCTCACATAGCCTCAGCTGAGGTGCAAACATCCAAATGACTCGAGCAGAAGGGGCGGCATACCTGCAGCGTACCCCAGCTCTGATCACAGCCTTTCCTCGTCATTATGCGCTTCCACTGGCTTGGAGCAATCAAGCATTGCACTATCAAGGACCTTGATGGATTAGCCTCGTCAGTCCCCTGCTGTGACCGCCAACTTTCCCTATATTAATCAGAAAAAATAGCTCCCTGATTGCCATTTAAATTGCACAAAAGATATATTTGTCTTGTGGTAGTTCACAGCGTTTCAACATGATGCAGGATCACAGTGTCTTAAAGGAGTTTTGTTGCTGTGTTTCCCAAGAGGTTGGAAAAGCAGAAAGCTCGTCAAAAGAATCATTTTGCTTTGTTCTGCTGGTGTCATGCTGAATGTGCATCAGGATAAACAATGCAACACCTCTCTGAGGCTATCATGACCACAAGTAGATTTTACTGTGTAATATTAAACATATACACTATTTACTGTGACGTGGCTTCTGACTTGGGCTCTTGTGTTGGTTTTGTCTGGGATAAGGTTCATTTTCTTCATAGTAGCTGGTATGGGCTATGTTTTGATTTATGCTGGAAATACTGCTGATAGCACACTGATATTTTAGTTATTGCTGAGCAGCTCTTACACAGAGTCAAGGCCTTTTCTGCTCTTCACACCACCAGCAAAGAGGCTGGGGGACCACAAGGGGTCGGGAGGGGACACAGCTGGCACAGCTGACCCCAGGGATATTCCATACCGTACGGTGTCATTCTCAGCCTGTAAAACTGGGAGAAGAAGCAGGAAGGGGGATGTTTTGAGGGATGGCTTTTTTCTTCTCAAGTCACCATTATGTGCAATGTTGCCCTGGTCTCCTGGAGATGACTGAGCACCTGCCTTACCTTGGGAAAGGGTGAATGAATTCCTTGTTTTGCTTTGCTTGTGGGTGCAGATTTTACTTTACTTATTAAACTGTCTTTACCTCAATGCATGACTTCTCTCACTTTTAGTCTTTCAGTTCTCTACCCTATTCCATTAGGGGGAGTGAACGAGCAGCTGTATGGCACTCAGTTGCCAGCTGGGGTTAAACTGCAATAGCTCTCCAGGTCCTCCTGCTTTTGGCTGTGGCACTTCTACTGCCTCATATTTTCCCTCTGAGCTGGCAAAAAAAGCAATCTTCCTCCTATAACTGAGATGATTGAGGTGTAGAGTTGCAGTAGTGTTTGGTTTTCCTCCTTCTACCCCTAGGGCCGAGACTAGTCACATCATATTAATTTCTGGGCACTTTGTGAGTTCATGGTACCATCCTACCGCAGCAACAGCTGCTGTTGTATATCACAGACTCACAACAGGACTTTGATCCAAATCTGAGGTTTAGAATCTGATGATCAAATTTGACTTTTGTTCATCACGCACCAGGGATTTTGATTTTCTTAACTACCTTTAGAATTACTGGAAGGTAAGGCACTAAATATGAAATTAACTATGCAGCGTAAGCCTGATGCAACAGGTCCAGAAGCACTCCTGATGCATCCCTTGAGGAAGTACACACATGAGAATATTAAACTTCAGTAAAGTGCCAAGGTGAATCCATGCAGTGTGCGTGTACTCTAGCACATCCTTGTTAAGTGCTGAGTAAGCATCTAGCAAAACATCTGCAAGGTTTTGCAAACCACCTTGGAGCAGCAGCAGCTGCCAAACGTCTTCCATCACAACTCCTATATTCCCGTGCACTGTGAGGGTGTGATGTACAGGGGATTTGTTTTTCCAAGGATGTTTTCACTGCCTTATAGAATTATTTAAAGACACTAAATCTACAAAAAGATCTGTTATTCACTGCCCACTGGTTTCTGTGTAGCACTTTCTTGTAAGCCAGGTTTATGCACTCCCCTCAGGCAGTGATAGGTGAGAAATCACACGCAATCTACTTTAATGTGCTAGTATAAATTATTCATTTGGAGAATCACTGCACCTAGAAGATGACAATGTGCTTGTCCTGTGTTAATTACTGTGGCAGGTGATGCCTCTACCACAGGAGCTGCTCAGTGTCATGAATGCCACATTGGCTCAGGCTGCACCATCTTTTCCAGCTGTTTATCCAGGGCGCAAGTCCTGCCCTGGGTGGGTCCCTGGGAGCTCGTTTGCACTAGCAGAAGAGCTGCCCCCTGCCAAATTTTCCATGTATAACGTGAAATAATTTCAAAGGTGCCTAAAAGCTGCTGAAAGTAGCTGATGTGGTCTTCCAGGATGCCTCAAGAGACAGGCATGTACCAGGGATGGGGGATACCCTGTATTGCCCGGGTTGTTTCACTCGAGAGGTCTACCTTGTGCCTACATTTTCACCCCATTTGTACAGAGCCAAGTGTCTAGGCAACACTCTGATTTCAGTCCTTCAGGAATTTATTTTCTTCCCTTTCTCAGTAATATTTGCTTGCTTCATTAGCTGCTTATATGCTCTCATCTCATTTATGCACTGACCTTGCAGACTCCCATCATTTCCAGGATATTACTTTGCAACCTTATTTCAGATGATTTTTCAGAGATCCTGTCATAATGTAAAAATTATACATTGGGCCTCAATATTATATAGAAACCTTTTTTTTTTTTTTTTTTTTACAGGGAGAAACCAACTTTCAACAGACTGCAAAGTGCTGTTGGAGGAAAAATCTGTTTCCATCAAACTTTATTTTGCATTAAATTCTACAGTAAGCTATTGCTGATTTTTTCTTTGGACAACTAATATCTCCTTTTCCATCTGGAGATCATGCCTGTGAAGAATTAGAGAACTTCCTACACTTGTCCAAGAGTCTCCAGATGTGTCATGCACCAGGATGTCCACATTCCCCAGCGTGGGCTTTCTGGTACCTGCACATGTGGCTCTGGCCAAGGAATCCCAGCCACATATACTGTCCTCTTTGTCCAGAATTTTCTACCGATAATAACCACTAACAATAACCCATGACAAAGTCATAGCTTCAGAAAAGCCAGAAAGTCTGTTTAAAACTTTTCTGACTGCATTGATTGCATTAGTAAATGCTTTCCCTGTGGCTGCCAGATAAAAAGCAAAGATAAGAAACAGATTGAAGCTGTGTACCTTAGAATGCAGCAGAGAGTATCTGGAGCAGAAAGTTAAGATATTATGGTTTCTTTTTTGCAGATTGCTGGGTGAGAGCCAGGGACCCATACCATGCCGCCCATTACCTGAATGCTTCCCATGTGATTGATGTGCTTTCTGCATGGAGGGAGGATTTGCCATCTTTGGTGATGGGGCTCCCATAAGGCAGCTCAAATTGCTGGTGGGGCAGCGGCAGGTGATGTACGATGCTGGGGAATGCATGAAGCTATGTTAAGTGGACAGGCTGCAGTTCCAGCACACTGGGAGTGGCTGAAGTTTATGTAGTCCCGTGCAGACCCCATGGCAACAGTCATGCTCATGGAAACCCTGTGGTGGGTGAAGTCTTTGCTCTGTTTGCGGAGAAAACTACAGAAAATAGAGTAAAAAGTATATTCCTGGAATCTGTGTGTGTGTTACAGAGACAGAAGGCAAAGCAGAAAAGAAAAAAATAATGGAGAAATGTCTCCGGTATGACCTCCAATGTGGTTTTGGGGGATCACAATTGAAGAACATTGCTGCAGCCACATGTCAGTTAAGGATCAGTTTACCAGCTGGGTGACCATATGTACTTTGGGCACAGCTTTACACAAAGCTGTAAGGATAGGTATTCCTGTGCCTGTGTTGGCCGCATCCAAAGCAGGAAGTTTTTGGCTGACATCAAGTTATTCCTGATCCACACCCCAGCCCAGGGGTGGTAGGCAGGACCCAGTAACACCTGATAGCAGCCAAAGGCTTTGCCCTGATCAGTTTAATACTTCTTTGGGTGTGGGTTCAGCAAGAATCTCAGTGTTTTTCCAAAGCTGCCCATGCAGATGTGTGCCCTGCTGAAGGGTCTGGCTTAATTTTCATGTTTGCTACAAGTGTTTTTTAGGGGCATTAAATAAATGGGGTCTGTTTCAGTTTTTTGAGACTAAAGTTCTTCCCAGTGCACATGCCTTTTTAATAGACTGAGTAAAATGAAACCAGCAATGAAGAGTGATTCTTGAAGTGCAGGAAATATAGTGCCTAATGGGTTTGTTTGAATACCAATATTTTGTCTTAGGAAAATATATTGAGATTATGAAAAGCTCAGGATCACCACAGAGCATCACCCCTCCCACGTGTTAGAAGATGTATTTTTATTTTAAGAGAAGAATGTCCTGACTTGTATAGATGATTTTTTCACAAGCTATAGAATTGACTATTTCTATTTTAAAGAAGAAAATGTGTTGAAGAAAAAGTAGATCTCAGAGTTAGCCTGGGCATGTGTATGCTAAGAGAAACTCATCCCAGTCACCAGCATGGGCAGCACATGTCACGATCATAGAATCATAGCATGAGAGAATGGTTTGGGTTGGAAAGGATCTTAAAGACTATCTAATTCCAACCCCTTGATGTCAGAGAGGAGTGGCAGGGACATCCTCATTCCACCTGGGGCTGCAGAGAGGAGGCACCCCTGGACCCGTTTACCTGGGCTTTTGAGTTCTGGGGAGTACAAAATCCTGCATGATTTCCTGTGATGCTTCTGGCCCCGGATGCCAGCTGGGGCTATATGGAGGCTGAACAAAACAATTTTCTTTCTGGTAGCACCTTCCCGCAGCAGCTCCTCATTAGCAGCACTGAGAAGCTATAGCATCTTCCCTGCCCTTGCAAACTGTTATGCAAATAGCTCTTGCTGACAGCATAAATACATTCATTTTGGTGTTGCACTAATTGATTTTAGCTCATTAGAAGTGATTTTGCCCTAATTTGATAAGGAAGTGTGAAACTATTTTTCCCAACAGCAGGTTTGTAATTTGTTGAGGTATTAAGAAAGTGTTAATTAGACACAGTTCTTCTGTCATGTTGATGGCTTGGGGAGTAGTCACTGTACAGAGTGATAGGCTCTGAGACAACCACTCCTGTTGCTTGATGCAGTTTGTCAAATTAAGTTAATTATGTTAACGCAAGTGGCATGTGGCACATATGGATGTGTGTGTGTGTGTGTGTGTGTGTTAAAGGCAGCAGTATACCCCTTTGTATCTGTTTTATGTGAATTTCTAAAGCAGGAAGCGCAGATGCTGGTGGTACCTATTGTGGGGAGTTGAATATTGAGTGGCATTTGAGTGCAGTTGGAAGTTTTTCCATGTCCTGTTATGTACACAGAAACTGAAATCTCACTACAGAAATGACCAACCAGTAAAACCAGTGTAACATTTGATTCTTCAAGTTATATGCTGAAGGAAGACTTTCCAGTGCATTTATTTCCCAGAGGCACTGGGGCCTTACGGTCTAAGATCCTGCTGTAGAGGTGGGATCATATTTGATGCATGAGTTGTTTGAACATACATATATAGCAAACCCCACGGTTTGGGAGCAAACAGAAGTTTAAAATATGCCCTTATTTTGACACTGAAATGGCAAAACAAGAACTTGGTGTCTCTGGGGTGGATTGTCCCAAGTGTTTCTAAGGACCTTCTGGATCCAGAGATGCCTGAAGGCTGGAATGATTGTTTTACTGTAAATCTGGATGGTTCAAAACCAGTTTTCATTGCATTTGAAATAAAGTCAAATATCTGCAGACTTACTTACATGAGCAATGACAGTTTTTTAAAATAAAAGTTTCACAAGCATTGTTTTCTTACACAAAGACAACTTCCCAAAGAATTTTTTTTTTCCTGTAGAAAATGTCATTGACTTTTCTTTTTTTTTTTTTTTTTTTTAATTGAAAACTATTACCATATGTAGGGGGAAAAAAAAAGAACCAAGAAAAATTTTGCATAGCTTGGGCCCTTGCAAAGGGTCTGTGGCCCATGGGGAGAGTGAAGCAGAGGCTTTTTTCTTACAAGCTGTAAGAAGAAGCCAGGGCTGTGGTCTGGTGACACTGCTGGTAAAAGCAGGCACACATGGAGGCATTTTAAGCTCTCCTGAATCAGAATTAAATACATACCATGAGTATACAATTGCGCCGTTTTCAAGAAATGACACAAATTAATGACGAGGCTCAGAATGTAGATTGCTCACAGATGGCAGCTGGAGACAGGAGCAGTGGTGGAACATGGACTAATCAGGAGAAGAAAATAAAGTGAAAAAATGTAATAGCTTCATAAAGTTCACTGAAAGGTAATTAATGCACTAGAGAAATTGGGGTTTTCTGCTCTGCTTTCCACTGGCTCCCTGGAGGTTGCTCTCATTGTAGGAGTTGATGCCATGGCTGCTTCTGTCCCATTGCTCAGGACTGCTGTGTTGCCATGGAGTAGTAGCTGGACAATTTGTATGAGCCCTTCTGTGAGAAAGGCTTTTTTCAGATCAGAAAGGATGAACTGAAAAAGGGATGGTCAGATAAAAGCCCTGACACCGCTGTGGGCATTAGCCACTGCGTTGTCTTACCACGCTAACCTGTTGCTGACTTAGCCCTTGGCCAGCCAATGGTCTGTAACAGTGGTGGGAAATGCACGTTTCTCTATGTTGCATTCTTTCAAAAAATTCAATTTCTGCTGTAGGTGTTTCCCATATCCTTTTCTTCCTTTGTCAGCTGCAGTTTCTTAAGTTTTGCTGAACTTGCTCTGGATTTAGGTAGAACAAAAAAACGAGGGATCCATTGCTCCTGGAAAGGTACCTTGTCCCAGTCCCTAGACTGATCCATGCTGTACTGTAAATGCAGGTTGCAGTAACACGTTGGAGTTAAGTAAGTGTGACAGCTTGTGCAGTGACCCCAGACATCTCTCTTAACAAGTTTATTTGTTCTTTTTTTTGAACATTTTTTGGTATAGCAAATGTGAAGGGACTGAAGCCACAGATGGGTTGACATTCAGAACTTAGTTTTGTGCAGGAGTGCCTGGGTTGGGTTTTCGCTTTTGATCACTTACAGATGGGGCTCCAACACAACAAAAATTGGAGTTTCACTGATTTGCTGCAAGGAGGCTGAATTTGGTACAGGTCATGGCCTTGCACAGCATGCCAGTGTGAGCAGAGAGGTGCAAATAGTGCCCTAACAAGTGCACAGATATGGGGTGTTCAAGCAAACTCTATTTCAGCTGGCTTCCAGCAAAGCATATCACTCATAATAATAGCAGAGAATCCATTATTTTTGTTCTTACTGCTCTCTGTTTTTTAATCTCCTCTGGTTTTGAGGTTATATTTGGCTGGCAGTGAAGTGCCAGGTATATTTTTATGACTACTTGTTTAAGCTTGACAAAATGCATCCGTTGTCAAAATGAATATAATTTATATTATCACATTTCCACATTGGAATGAGTAGCATTAGAGTAAATTATGTATTTTTTGCAGCATTTCCAGATCTAAACTTTCCAGTATGCTTTGTAAGCCACTGTATTCTCTTGTGAGAGCAATTATTTCTACCAGGTCAGAAGCACTGAGCAAGGTGCCTGGGAGGTGATGCAGTAGCGGGCTCCTGGGAAAGGCAGAGATATTACTCTGTCTGGGGCTGAGCCTCGGTTTTCCAGGTTAAAAATCTGTTTTTCACAATCCAGCCTGTAAGTACCAACAATAGTAACAAATGTGCAACAACCAATAACTGCTTTCTTCAGTCTTGTCTTCTTCCAGACTCCAAGACAGAATCATAGAATAGTTAGGGTTGGAAAAGACCTTAAGATCATTTAGTTCCAACTTCTCTGCCATGGGTGGGGACACCTCACACTAGATCATGTCACCGAGACTCTGTCCAACCTGGTGGAAATGGTGGTTTCTTAATCAATTTTCATCTAAATTGCCTTATTTGTTGGGTCAAAATGGTTTTAATGAAATGCATTTTAAATAAAAAGCATTTACAGCAATAGCTAATAATGTCTTCATCTTCAGTAGGAGCATACAGACCAGGTAAGAGCTAAGCCTCCATAAAGCACAAGCCAGCAGCAGTGCAGACTCAGCTTGTACTAGCAAACCCTGAGTCAGTCTTTATTGCAAAACAACATTGAAGGGATAAATTTAGCTTTTTTGGTAAAACGCTATAGCATAGTTAAAATATTTGAAAGTAAATATTTTGGAAAGTATTTTCCAAGTGTATATGAACAACAAAGAGCATTGCTAGGAATCCAAAAAGACTGATGCTTCTGGACTGAATTCATCTTTCAGTTGCTGTAGCAGTGGCAGGACAGCTTTGGCACTGGAAGTCTCCAGGAGGTTTTTGGGGAGCACTCACCCTTTCTGGTGTTTAACTTTCCCAGCCTATGCCAGACTTGTCTCACCACCAGCAGTGATTAAAGCCAAAGGTGCCTGATCCTTATCTTACTCTTCTCAAACCCAGAAAAAATAGAATTAATCCCTTAGAAATAGAAAATCCTGCACCAGAAAGGGAATTGCAAGTTTATCATCATGCCAAGGCTGTGAAATTCCTGAATATGCCAGGTTTTCACTAACTGAAAACCTAAGCTCCTTTTTTCTGGAATGTAAATTTCTGGCAATTCTGCAGCAGTGATCCAAAGGCATAAAAAGCCTGCAGTTGTCCTTGCCCCACTTTCCTCTCAGAATATTTGTTAAGGGCAAGGCCAGAGAATACTGTATCAACATATCGATCTTGCTAAATCTTATTAAGAGGTGCAGCAGGTTCAGGCATGTCTCAAAAATACATTTTCACCCTTCCCCTTGGTGGTTATTTTTTTGTTCCTTTTTCTCCATTAAGTTAAATCTAAAAATAAACACTATGCAAATACCTCACATGTATACACAAATATTTTTCTTAGTGATGCTTGAATGAAAACAAAGTGAAAGCCTGGGTTAAACGTAGTTATCCATGTTCATAGGCTCGTAGAATCATAGAATAATTAGGGTTGGAAAGGACCTTAAGATCATCTAGTTCCAGGGACACCTCCCACTAAACCACGCCACCCAAGGCTCTGTCCAACCTGGCCTTGAGCACCGCCAGGGATGGAGCATTCACAACTTCCCTGGGCAACCCAT
>JAOEHY010040068.1:0-23938 GCA_025447955.1 Psilopsiagon aurifrons | reverse complement strand
GGAGGAAGTTCTTTACTGTGAGGGTGGTGAGGCACTGGAATGGGCTGCCCAGGGAAGTTGTGAATGCTCCATCCCTGACAGTGTTCAAGGACAGGTTGGACATAGCCTTAGGTGAGATGGTTTAGCAGGAGGTGTCCCTGCCCATGTTAGGGGGCTTGGAACTTGGTAATCTTAAGGTCCTTTCCAACCCTAACTGTTCTATTATTCTATTTACCTTAATAGACAGAGGCTAATCCCTGGCCTTCAGGCTTTAGTGGCCATGTTCAGTATCTGATTGGCACATGGAAAGCCTACTACTTCAGGCACCACAGTGAGCTATAAAGGCACTCAGTCATTTTAAGTCTGCAACTTGTGAATAAAAAAAAAAAAAACAAATGCAAACCAGAAATAGCTTTAATCCTGCTCGTTTGTGTCTGGATGGACAGTTTTTACAGCTGCCACTTTTACAGGGCCACATGTAGAGCCTTGCTCATTAGTAGATTTATTACATATAATAACTCCTTTTAGCAATTTGCATTCAGTGTCAGTGAAATCCTGCAAGCTGCCGATTGCACCAGATGCATCAAGAGTACATGGAACAGCTACTAGGACAGAGTGCTCCTTACTATTGACATCTTCCTTGAATGACCTCTCAAGGACTTGCACCAGATTTTGGAATAGAACAGCAAGTAAAATGGTTATTCCTGAATAACATTAATGTTATAATAACAATAATAAGAATGTTATTTCTGGATAACATTAAGGATTGGGGTTGTGGCATTAAGGCACTAAGGACTCCTGCCTCCTTGTCCAATGAGTATTATGCAGTTCTTTAACCTATACTCCTTCAAATTAAGAAAATACTTCAGGCTTGAGGCTTTTTCAAGCTCCAGCAATACATGAGATAAATCTCTTTGTCCTCAAAAGGTAATGTGTTCTTTAGTGCCCTTTCCTTGCTCAGTTAGTTCTGTGGACAGAAGAGAAGCATTTTCAAACTGATCCATAGCTCAGCAACTAGTAACTATACAGCATTTCTTTGCTTCAGAGAACCAGCAGACTCCTTTAAATGCTACTGGGAAGCTTCATGAGGCTTTTTACCCCATGCCTACCAATTCTGGGTGATCTATGGGATATGCCCCAGCTGTGTCAGTGCTCTGCAGAAAAAGCAATGAAGCCAGATTTCAGCTACCTCACCACACCCTGTAACCTACTCTCATTCCCCTCTGTGCCTGGATACTGCTCTTCTGCACATATGAAGAAGTTTGCACTTGATAGGTACAACCAGCAGACAGGATACCAGGTCCGACATCCCTTTCACAGAAAACTCAAGGGCATTGCTAAACTATTTGTTTGCCTCTTCCTATTTGCCTCAAATCTATCATCTGAAAATGGGAATATTGGAGGAAGTACTGCCAGACAAAGCAGGCTGCTCAGTGGTTTCCCACCCTCCTACCACATCAGATCAGCTTCCTGCCATCATAGGTGGCTGCCCTCCATATTGCTTCCCAGCCATACCAGGAAGGGCAATGGGCTTTATTGGTGTTGAATTTCAAAGCCTTCATTCTCATTTGCTGGGAATAGACAATCCAACAAAACTCCAGCAGCCTGAGGCACAAGCACCAAGTAGCCAGCATTTTGTGTATTTTCTTTCTCTCTTCCATATACACACAAGTCCTACCACTGCAGTTGTATCCTCATCTTCTTGCTATAACGAACTCTAATTTTAAACAATCCACTTACACAATAACTCCTTACACAAGAGCAACTCAAAGGACTAAAAGGAACAGTCTCACTTAGGCAATGGATTCAAAGAAAAATAGCAACAGATTACCAGAGACCTTAGTTTTCTGAGCAGCTTCAGTTACTGAGACATAACATGGGAGCAGGTGCTGGACTTTATAAATAATCAAGAGCACAGAGCTCCCTCCTCTCGGCACAGTGCACACAGATATTCAGAGGTCATTTTAAGTGGAGAATTGCTTCCAGTGAAGAAAGCTTTTGCAGTTGTCCCCTACAAAAACAGTCACCTGCCAGTAGCCTATCATGCCAGAGGATGATGCACTGGAGTGTAAGACACATATATCTGATCAAGTTAACCTCCATTAATGTTAAATCCTCTCAAGATGTTTTTTGATAATAAATTTACTGAGCTGTACTCTGGAGAATAAACTTCATTCCTTTATAACATGAAACAGTGTGAATGTGCAGCAGGGAATACTATTTGAGAAAGAAGGTGATGAATTGTGGAACAAACACTGCAACTACAAGAAGAGATGAGAAAAAGATGAGAGGATTCGAAATGGTAGCTAGCCAGGAAAGAAAGGCTGCAAAACATGACCTAGTCTCGGTAGTAACTGGGGGAAGAATAAGCGAGAGGAGATATAGAACAAGGGTGTTAGCAAAAGGCTGTGAGGCAGCCATCATGGGAAAGAAAGTGTTAAGTAGCATGGAATGAAGAAACTGCAACTGTCTGTGATACATGGTGCTGGACAGGGAACTGCATGGAAGCTTTCTAATGAGGGTTTGCTGCTAATATAGGTAATAAGTGATGAGAACAGATTGGAGAACAGGCAGAAGAGCTCTGTATTAGGATGCCAGGTTCCCTTCCAAGGACGATCAGAAGTTAAGGGCTACCTGCTATTAGTAAAAATCAGCGAAACTCTTAAGTGCCCTGATCACCTTAACACAACTAGAAGATGACAAACCTGGTCACCATCAGTTCCATCAGCTGACAGTGATGGATGTATATGTGGAATATTTGACTGTTTCAATCCTGCCACCATCATCTGCCACCTGAGCTAAGGAATTCACACCACCAGGAGCAGCCTGTTACCTTTGAAGAACAACTGCCAAAAAAGGTGGGGGACAGGAAGGAAATAGAGAGAAATATCCCACTGATAGGTTTCACGGCTATTTATGAGCCAGAAAAAGAAGGTGCAAGTTCAGCAACCCTGACTTCCATTTCCTGTCTCACTTGTGCTTCTATGTCTTGTCTTTTTTTAGCCTCCCTCTATTTCTGTACCTGCAGTTTTCCCTGCTGTTCACTTCTTCTCTTGCAACTACTACTCATGCCCCCATTTGCCAATCCGTTCTCCACTAAAGGGGTCTACAGTGATTCTGCTTGTTTCATGCTCCTTCCTTGTCTTCCTCTGTCACACGAGGCTCCTTGCCTGTTGCCCTACCGCTGTCACAAGCTTCTCCTGCTCCCTGTCACCTTGGCCCCCTTTCCCCAGTTCCATGCTTTTTTGCCCATTTCCTGTGTTTGGCATTCCCTCCGCAGGCCCTGCAATTCCCCATGTCACCTCCTATTTTCTTTCATGGATTTATACCGCAGACGGGCAGTTTCTCCATTTCTCCTGCTGCCAGGATGCCAGCAGAGGGAGCGCTAATTGCGCCGCTCCCACAGAATCGGCGCTGTCAGCCCGGGGCTGCTACTGCAGGTGTATTCCACCGTCAGCACAGATGTCAGAGCATTACTATCCAGTAATGTGGCATCTTTGCGGTAAATTCAGTTAATCTTTTAGTCCTAGCTAAACAAAGGATAACTGTAAAAGCGTCATCTCATGACAACACATCTCAGTTGTACTTCTCTTCTGCTTTCACCTTTTGTCCTATATCATTTTTTCTTGGTGGAAGAGAAAATTCAAACAAACTTTTTTTTTTTTTTTTCCCCTCAGAAAAATACAAAGATTTAACCATACTTCTCTCTGTAATCTAAAAAAAAAATTTATAAATACCTGTTGTGTTTAACTATGCAATCCCATACTTGAAATACTTCTTAATCTACAATAGCAATCAACCCTTCCTCATAAGGAAGTGGCTCAACTTTGTTGCCTGATTATCAACTTATCTTCTCTATAGGTATATACAAGTGTACTAACTTGTGCATGGAGCTGAACTGGAGGAGTAAACCGTGGTGGGGTGAATTAAGTGTGCTTGACACACATCTGTCAGTACTGAGATCCTTTAGCTTTTATGATACAAGATTCTCTGCCTGCCCTACCCTGCCTCTTGGTCTCCAGGCTAGAAACTTTAAGAAAGTTAAGACGTAAACTGATAAATAATACTAAAACCCAGCAACGTTTGTTGCTAGCACTTAAGGCAACAAACTTGCTACCAAAACCAAGTCTACTTTCTTCTAAGATCCAAATCACAGCACTAAGACATTATTTTCCTTTTCTTATTTAAAACACAATTCATATTAGAAGCTTCTTTCCTAATACAGACTTGCTTTTCTCTCCTCAAGCTTGTATATATTTATAATGCAAAGTTCAGAAAGATAACAAATACACTGCTTATCTGCCACACCTCTGGTCCTTTCCCAAACTTGTTTCTCCTTTCCTAACCAAAAGTTTGGGTTAATTTCCTTAAGAAAAAAAAAAAAAAAACAACCAAACAAAAAAAACCCCAAACAAACAAACAAAAACAAAAAAAACACCACAAAAAAACCAAACAAACAAAACCAAATAAATAAAAATTTAAAAAAAAAAAAAACACCCAAAAAAAACAAAACAAAGAGTAAAGCCACCCAAGCCATCAATTTCATGTACTTACTCTCACCAAAGACCTTAGTTGTTTCTCCACCTCTCCTCACTAGAAGCATGCTATACAGGTCAATCTGGGCTAGAAGCCAAAAAACAAGCTAGATAAGGAAGTTCATGTTACATGCCACACAACACCAAACCTGAATTCTAAAAGGTGGCCACTCAAAGCCATGGAAAACAACCATTGTAAATTGGCACATGGTGCCCATAAACACTTCTAACATGGCATTATGCAGAGAGCTTTACGGGTATCATAACACAAACACACTTTCAATCAGCAAGGAGAAAGACACCAGCAAGTATTTTCAGCTTCAGAAGTGAAAACCAGGAAAGGAATAATGAAAGTGTTAGAGGGCATCCCTGCTCCCCAGGATTCTAGAGCCTAAGCCCAAGATGACATTTCTCTACTGTAGAGTTTAGGAGAAGATCCAAAACCACTTGCACAGTTAAGACAAGCATAAAGAGGAAAAGACATGATGACAGACACTGGCAGAACTACATTAGGTTTGCAGTATTATTAAGGGCTTTGGAGACATGGACAGACAAAAGCTCAGAGATGTGCTGGTCTGCCCAAGCCTAGCTGGAGATAAGCAAACACTCGACTAATAAGCACTACAGCTGCACTGCTGTGCTATTAACCCCTGCTAATGAGCTCTGTGGAAAGGCATAATTAAGGTATGCATGAGTTTCCTCATCTGGGAAGACACACCTTCAGAATGAAGAAAATCTGACCTGGAGATACATCAAATTACAAGCATTCAGTGCAAGAATCAAAATCAGACCTAAAATTACCTCATTGTGGCAACATCTTCTCTCAGTCCTACTGCAATGCCTTTACCATACTTTTTTACATTACAACCGCATTAATCAAAATTAAACCAAACCTTACCTGATTTTGTCCCATGCCATGACATGGGTACAGTATGATCCTGTGTCCAGTTACTTGATGTTCATTTGTAGGATTATAATCAAAACAGAAGTTTGCCATTCCTCTATTCTTCAGCTAATCAAAACAAGAATATTTTAAAATATTAAACCAAGGAAAATATGCTGTAGCCACTTTACACCCATCCTGCTGGGCTGTGAGATTTATATCCTAGAGCTAGAGCAAATTAACTTGAATATATCAAGTGGATCCAATGGCAACATCTCTCTGACTAATGCGAAATAAAACTGTTAGGACCATCTTGACTTCTGGTATTGAAGCAGCCAGGCTTCCCCCCTAGGAATGACATCGTGTTCCTGTGCATTTGCAAATGAAGCAAGTAGGAGCTACAAAAAGCTGTGGTGAAACCCAACAAGCCAGCAACTTGCATGGAACAGAAGAGTCAGCCATGTCTTCCCCCACCCAGAATATACTTGTTCAATTTTTCTTATGAAGACTACATACTTTTCCAAGTTTCTCAAATGGGAGATACTACAAGGATTTGTTCTCAAAAGGTTTCCAGTACCCCTCTTGAGGTTGAGCAAGCAGACAGATTTTAAGAACAGTATCTTACACCTCAAAGTGGGTAACATACATCTTTGGAGAGAGATGCTAGGTGTGACATTAAACATTCTTCAGCAGTGTTGCTGATCTGACACGAGGTGCATAACTTTTAGATTAAATTTTAAAGTATTAAGTCACCTCATTTTAAAAAACCATCAGGCTAATTAACAGGGACTTGCATTTAAGTATTCAGGAGGCAAAAGTGACTGAAAATAAGTTAAACAATGTCATAACAATTACTGACTCCTAGTATTCGCCACTTAACCGAATTTAAAATTACACAAGGCAAAAGAGGTTCTGTAAGCACAGGTTCAAGCTGAATGCCCCTGTTACTGAATGTAATTATATCACAGACAAAAAGAGTAAGCACAGTAAATCTCAGAAGAGTTAGCTCAGCAAGGTGTAATTTCACTGCTCTTAACTAGTCATGATAATTGCATCCTCACTTCTGAATGGGGAGAATGGATGGATATGAAGGGACTGCAAAAGGCTAAAACCAAACAAACAAGACAAACCCTGCAGGACCCAACCCCACCACAGAGCTAACCACACAAGTTGGAAAATTAAATATTTATGTTCTATATATATTTTTCTTTCCTAACTTTTATTTTTATTACCACCCAACATCCTCTTTCCACTACTTTGTGTCTATTCCCGCTGGACAATAGCCAAGCTCTTAGTGCTCTGCATGCCTGGGCTCCTCGCCCAAGGCAACAGTAATACAGAGGGGCTTGGGAGGACCACCAAGGGCCTGGGGCCCCTTGCAGGGCTGCTGGGGCTGTCAGTCCCAAATGTATAAATGAAGGAGTGAAGCCCTTCCCCTTACAGGCTTTGCCTCCTTATTCCTCTCTGAACATGTTTCCTCTAGCATTTGGTGGAATTTTTCAGTAGAAGACAAACCAACGCGTGAATTTGGTGTTCGATAAAATTCATCCTTACTTTACCAGAAGCAAAAAAAACTCCCCGGGCACCATTTCTACAGAAAGCACTGCTTGGTTTGATGGGAATGCACTAGGCTGCTCTACCCCTCCCTTGAGCTGTCAGAAGGCGTTTCATTTACTTTCATAACACTAGGCAAGCACCACACCTCCCAAAACAGGAAATGAAAGTTTCTTTTGCAGATGATTTTTAACACTACTGTGTAACTATGTAAACCAAACAGTAAGCTTCTCATCTTTCTGCAATCTACATCAAGAACGTGCAGACATATTCCTAAACATACATGGCCCATATCTCAACCTACTTCTTTTAGGTTGTTTTTTCAGACATCAGTAGATACACATCTATAGCCACACTTCATCAGGAAGCCTAATAGATATTCAAGACATAATTTGTGGGAATAGTCCATACTAAGCTGTTAGACGACCTGATCTGAAATGATAAAGATTTGAAAATCTGATCACTGCACCATATAGGCAAAAAACTAAAAAACGCCCTCTGTTCCTTGGCAGAAAAAAGCAGAATGAGAGAATTTGTGAAAGTAGGGGTTTTCTCCTGTTAAATGAGAACACAGTTTAAGTTCCCCTTATGTGCAACAGCTCTATCAAAACAGTGATCACCCATTCATTTCTGAGGCTATCTTTGTTCCCATATCCACCATAAATACATCATGCAATAAGAACAAAATTTTCTCTGTGACTTACCTTAATTCTTTTGCAGAATGCAGCATTAGAGAAACAGAAGCAAGAAAAAATGTTGATCACCTTGCCATTAAAACACATAGCTCTAAAAAGGTCTACCCATGCAGGATTACTGGCTGCATCTTTCTACAATGTTTGTCTCCTGTTGAAACATAGCAGGTGCATTCTATATTGCCACCGAGTTACCACTTGTGTGCAGGCTGGGACACGTAATAAACAGCAGCTACTGAGACATTTACCTCAGATCTTTATCCCTTAAAGCTTGGAGAAATTTAAATCTGTCTTTTCCTAACATCTGCACACTTGCATATGTTGACGGAATACAGGTATCAAACTGGGGTTTGGGTTACTTTGAAGGTAAAAATGTATGTCATGTAATTGTAAGCAACACATCAACAACAGATTTTTGACATTAAAACTTCATTACATTAGTTGATAAGTACAGTCAGTGGAACACAGTCAATTTTTTATATACAAAACAGATCAGAATCTTCTTTATTCCACCACAGTGGCATTGCCGCTGATTCATTAACAGAATGGGCAGATGATACTGCGGGACACAGTAAGATATAAATTTGTTGCAAGCAAACAGCTTCTTGGTACTGACCAAGCAGAAGTTTTTACCTCAAAGGTAATCTGAGCAGTCACAGGGGATGATTTTTCTGAGCATATGGTTCATATCATGTTTTTTTTTTTTAATTAAAAAAAGTGAATATCCTCAGATTTCTGTTAACTTCTCAAATGCAATGCTGAAATGGGTACACAATGTTGATGACTAAGACCCTTTGAAAGAATCAAAATGAAGAGACACTGCTAATGGAATCCAGTTGCTCACTTCAGCAAGTCCAGATCTCCCTGGGAAACTCAAGCAAATACAAGCACGTCTCAAGTGATGCTGTATCCACTCGAGATTAGTATCAAACACTTGAACTTCTCTCACTTCCTTTAAAAAGGTCTGTCTCAAGCTCTCAAATGCTGCACAGACAGTGGAGTGCTGCATATTTTGATACGATGGCCAGCAGATCTTCAGGTCTAGTCAGCCATAACATGGGTACCAATTCAATCTCAAGTGGTACAATAGAAATTGTATTACAATGCAGTTTTAGAGGCATGCCCTAGAGGAGGCTGTTTTGGAGCCTGATGCCTCTGAGGACTTGTAACACCAGACGTCTTCTTGATTACATAACTTAAGCCACATAGCTAAGATCTCTTCTGTAAGCTTGTCATATATATCATGTGTTATTTAGATACTTTACAAAATTCTCTCTTTTATGTCACAGCAAAACATAATTCTTTATAGTTTTAAAGGCTTAAAATCCTTCTCCCTGATTTTTTTTTTTAAGGTTATTTCTGGTCTAAATTAAAAGAAAATTATGACTACACATTTGGAAATTCACTTAAGATTAGATGGTCTTGAGAGAAAATGTGGAAGGAAGTGGCCAACAGAAAACTTCAAGTTTATGCTCTCCCAAATGATTCAGTCAGTCTCAGGTATCTTTAAGGATAGATGATGAAAAGAGCCATCAGCCAGAGAGCCACAAACATCTACCAGATTAGTTGCTTCACATCAGATGGATTTAAGACCAGATAGAAAGTGTTTGCAAAGAAGAGAGGAAAACTTCTCGTATCAGAACATAATGCGGTCTCACCACAAGGTAATAACGTTTACTGAAAAGGAGAGGTAAAATCCTGATTTTTATGTCAATGCTGTCTTTTTAAAGCAATCTGGATACCAAGTTCAAAACCAAATTCACTGGCTGACCATAATCTTCAATCTCAGATATGCCAGCAATACTTAGTATGAAGAGAGAAGAACCCTGGCTATTGAACCTTTGCTTTGCAGCAATGCATTTCCACATTCACCAACAACATGACGAGATGTCAGAGCTGCCCTGTTCCTCCATTTTCACCTACCCACACGATACGGCAACATCACAGTATTAAGACACGCAAAATGGCTCAAAGTTCTTCCAAGAGGTGTCCACACCATCCCACCCCGGCTAAGATTTTTAAGCAGACCTAGTCTAGGCTGTGAGGGCGGGCAACCAACCTGCACAGGCCTGGGGTTCAAGTCTTTTTAAGATTTCACACCAGCTGCAGCAGAAGTACAGTATACACTTCACTAGTATGTGCATACTCAAGGATAGCCAAATCAGGTGCTATGCCAGCAAGAAAGAGACACCAGTGCTCTGCACAAGAACTTAAAAAGGATTTTCAGCCTTTCCAGAAATGCCGACATCTTAATATTTTAACCCACTAAGTGCCTACCAGCTTCACTCCCTCCTGCTCCCCAAATAAATTCAACTCAAAAGGTTCAGATCATGTCCAACATAAAGTTCTGAAGCTGCATGAAGCCCAAGGACAAGTTAGAAGTATTGCCTTATTTCTAGGCCTCAGGCAGTTTATGAGAATGCAATCAGTTTGGGCACAAATATTAAAAATTTGGTATGTTTAAATAAAATTAACATCAGTATCTATTTCCCAGTGCATGGCACTGAATGCTGCTCAATAATCCTTGCATTTAATTCAATAACATACGGCTGACCTACTGGTAACCTTAGAAAGCTTTTCAACTTCATTGTAAAGACCTTCAAGGGAGGGAGAAATCCCCATATTCCTTTGCAGTCTCTTTGAACAACTGAATAACCTCACACTAAGCTGTGCTGTTAGCAAAGCCAACACTTTGAAACACAGTATTTTTGTGAACCAGAAAAGTACTACACAGCTAAAGCAAGAGTAAAGAACATGATCAATGATTCACTGAAGTTAGCAGATGGGACTCACTATCCACAAAACAGTTGAATCACTAGGTGTCATTTTTGCACTGTCACTTTCTTAGAGTATAACTGTACTTTAATTGCATTTTAAACTCTTCCTGAAAAAAAGTGATTCTCATTCTGTTCACAACTTGAAGACAGTATTTAAGGATTTATTTTAGAGAAATACACAGAGCACACCTAAATTACACCACAGATATCTCCAGAAGCACTGAACAAGAATTATTATTTCCAGGTATTATCCTCAGCAAAGGTGTTGACAACACGTGCAGTTAAGTCGTGAAAGAAACTGCACACATCCCTTCTCCTCTGAGGGGGCTGAAGCACTGTCACTGTCACCAGCCTCCGCTTTGTTTGAGAGGGCAAAGGATGAAAGCGGAGGGAAGGATAAGGTTATTGAAATGTTTATGGAATCTTGTGGAAGGAAAGAGATACATGTTATTGCGTCAGCTGTCACTGACCTTGTCACAGTTAGCAATCCAGCACAAAACAACTGAAAACAAACCAGTGCTGTACTGGGGTCCATTGAAAGTACTTGAGTAATGGTGGATATTACCTTTGATGTCAGTGACCACACAGAGATACCAACTCAAGTGCAAGCTTCATGACAAATGGAGGAGGGTGGCTACTCTCTGAGGGTCCCAAGAGCTTTACTGGCAGCTGATGCACTCCACAGGGGATCTCCTACAGCTCCCCGTGGGAAAAACTGTTCTCTACAGAAAACTGCAGCACTTCCACATTAGGATCTTTCCTGTTCAACAAGTAGCAAAGCTATTAGGGAAGGCTGTGGGGAGACTTGGTTCTTGTATGCTTTGTACGCCCACAATGATCAAGTTTTTTCCTCCACTGAAGGAGATCCAGCAGAGACTGAGTAATTCAAGTGCAGATGGCAGCAAGACAAGACTGTTGTGACACAGGCTGGATGTGATGCAGCAGTGTGGGAATGCAGCTTAGCTAGATCTGCAGTGATCAAGTTACCAGCAGAAGTACTTCTAAATCAATGCGGCACTGGTAATCAGGAAGGCATTTTATACAGCTTTGCCTTGCAGAAAGGTGCATTCTTGTCTTGCTAATAAGACACGCAGCAGATATCTACTCATTTTTCAGACAAGCGGGTATTTGCTGCATCATCTCTGCCTTCATCCCTTTCAAATGAGATTACAGAAATGTGATATACATGGAGCTAGTTTATATATATTTGTAAGCTGCAAATAGCATAGAAAGTTGTCAACTCTTAAAAAAGGAAGAAGAGATTCTGATATTGAACCAATGAAAACTACTTGTGAACCGAACCTGTGGTGATCTGAAATGACCCCCACATTAAAAATTAACACATTGGTTTTGACATGTAGAATCCTGTATGATCTGTGAGCACACAGCACCAGCTCCCTCTCCCATCATCATTTTCATCAGAAAAAAAGGTGCAAATACGTGTTTCAAGGCACTTTGTATTGGAAGTGGTGGAATCACTATCCCTGGAAGCGTTCAAAAACTGTGTAGATGAGTCCTTCAGTGACATGGTTTAGTGGTGGACCTGGCAGCCCTGGGGTAAAAGCTGGACTTAATAATCTTAAAGGTCTTTTCCAACCCAGTTGATTCCAATTCTATTTTCAAGCCAACAAGTAAAAAATAAAACACTCTACTGTTTCAATAAATTAAAAAAGCCATCTTTCACTGCCTTTAACACTCCCAAAATGTCAAGTGGAAGGTGTAATTCCTGGCCACATTAACTGCTCTTCTCCCTTCTCACAGAACTCCTTCATGAATAGCACCCCCTAGAATAAAATTCTGTTAAAAGAACACGTTAAAGCCTACCAATTTTAACTGATTTTGACCAAAATTCCAAGCTGATTTTAGCTTAAAAGTACCTTGATACTGAGTTAGTAGGAGAGCTCAGAGAACCTCAAGGAGGACCCTTCTCAGCAGCCACGTACCATTCCAAAGAAGCCTGGTCTGTCCTCAGGTACATGAAGCTCTGGGTACACATTCTCCAAGAACCATTTGAAGTCCTTACATCTCAGCTTCTCTCGAAGGAGTCTCCTTTCTGTCACATCTCCATATGGTTCCTGAAAGAAAAAAAAAGAAAAAGAAGAAGAAAGCGATTAAAAATAACCCCAACGAGAACAGATGCTCCCTTTTAAATTATCTTTATACATTATTAGGAACCGTATGCTAAAGTGATGAGTAGGGCTTTTAGCCAGGAAAAATCCTCATGTTTGGGTGCTGGATTTGATTTCATTATCCTTACATTTGTTAAATGTTGACAAAAAAAGAATTGGAACAGTGTACATAAAGCTTTAAAATATTCTAGAGGACAGTTTGTCTGAGAAGACTCCTCAAATCTGCAAGTAAGGAAGTCCTTGAATACAGATTTCTGGGAACTGAGATGATGTATAGGAAAATAAACTCCCTTTAGCTGGGTAATGGAAAATCTCAAAAGCAGTGAATGAATCTTGAGAATTTTAAACTATTACATCACGCATTTGCAAATTACCTGTACCAACAGTTTCACAATTAACTGATGAAGTTTATAAAATTTGCTAACATTTCCTTAGAACTTCACAGTTTTGGTGGGTGGGGAGTATGAACTGTTAAAATTCCAGAGAAAAGCTTTCATGGCAGACATTTCCATGTCTATAGATGGAGCAGAGTTCACATCTTTTCATATCTGTCTTCAAAAATCTGTCTTTATATTGACTAAGGACTTCAAACAGTCAGGCATAAGATACCATTTGCAGCCCTCAGATTTTTATAGGTCATGTGACATTCTCTCCCATCAAACCACATACATATTTGCATTTCTCAAAGATGTGGAAATACCACTGGAAACACAAAGCTGATATAGAACAGAGGCAAAGATGCCTGCTTGAATAAACAAAGAGCATGACATATTAGCTCTGAGGTCTGAACATTAATCTTGAAGAGAAATTTTATGGAACCAAATTCTGCAGCCATAGCATCAATCATTTTTTCATTGTGCCATGGAACTGAATATTTGGATTAGATGAACTCAACCACTGCAACAACTGATGCATAGAGTACTACAGAGACCAGAGTGCACCAGCAGCAGCTTTGATACGTGCGAAAAAAAACCCACACAAGTCTCAGCTCACAACCACACTGTTACAATAAGCCAATATGCATAATTCCCAATACTAACATACAAATATCCTTTAAAGTTCTGTCATCACAGACATTAAGTTGCCCAGAACTTCATAAGAAAAACTGTCAGCATTTACTGCTGTTTTTTCATTGTATATGAAAAGCAGAATCAGGTTGGCATTGCCTATGAGCTCCAGTCTTCAGATATACAAACCCTGCATTTCTCATAGTCAGATGCTAATCATAAAACCTAAATGGCTTTTACGATGTTAAAGTAAAACAATTATTACAAATGCATGGGCTATAATAACTTAATTACCCAGTTTAATCCAAAGGAACACAAGATGGAAGCTAAGCAAATTCAGCTTCCTCAGTGTCCTCCAGCACATTATTTAAAAGCCTAATGGTTTCAAGAGCACTTTTTCCCCCCAGCACATCTATTGGGGTAGACCAGTCAAACATGTCAGGAGCTTCCTGTCCCCCTGCCTGGCCCCTAAGCTTTGTTCCAGCACAGCCAGAGGTAGGCACCTAGCAGCCCACCCATCACACGCACAAAACCAGAAAGCCAGCACTTAGAAAACTTGCTGTGCAAAGAGAAGCGCCTGGGGAGATTAAGCACCTCCAGAAATAAGAAACAGCAAAGAATTATTTCTTTTAGGCCTGAATTTTGAAATCTGTGCCAGAGGTTCATTTAAGGCATTGTGTGGATATTTCAGTGTTAGTCTCCCAGCCTACAGGCCCTTCATGATAAGTACATCCAAGCCATGATCTGCACACTGGTTTACTGTTTTGACCTACTCAATTTTGATAGTATTTATTTCCTAAAAAATACAAATGATCTTGTATTTTCTTCCTCACAAACAACAAAGATATTAACTGTTTTTTTTTAAAAAAAATCAGAACTGACAGTTCAGATATTTTATTAGGGACGTGTTCATCTGAGTTCCCAGGAGTGACTTTAATTAATTTAATCTTTGCAATATTGATTTTATTGAGATTTTTTTTAATCAAACATCTTTCAGCAGTAAATCAAAACAGGAAAATACATTTTGTCTTACACCAGTCCAAAGCTTTACAATTATCACAAGATAAGTAATATTGCTAAAGATTATTACCATGCTGTTCACTTAAAGAGCTACTGTTCATTGAAACTTGATGATTAACATTCGTTAAGTGTGTGTCTCTTCTGTAATTCTTTATTGATAGAATCCTGTATGAGCTGTTTCACAGAAGCACACATTTTAGGCTAAACAGCTCCTCCTTATCTGAGTCACCTTGCTTAACTTTATTCCTTCACTTATTCATTCACTCATTTAATATTGACAGAGATTTAGCTGCCTTCTAGTCTTACAGAATTTCTGACTTTTTTCTGTATTGCTATACATACACTGACTCTATGCTTGGAAAAAGTTTCAGAAGAAATAAAAACCAAACACAACAAGCACTTCATGTTAAATATTAGCTAAATTAATAGTTATTTCACTCAAAACAAACTCTACTGAAATTCTAAGAATAACGGACTTGAACTCACCAGGCGAGCGTGTGGGTTTCGGTGGTAATAAAGTTCTTTATATTCATCCATCCACACTTCAGCTGCACGCACACTGTTTGCCAGAGCTTTGGACCGTGAGTACGGAGCTTGCTTGGGGAAAACATGACCTACATGGGAGCAAGGGTGGATCTCAAGACTTCCTCCACACTGCCATATCTGAGCAAAGAATTGATATTGTGCATTATTACTTGGAATCTTCACAAGCAGAAGGATACAGTAACAATAAGTCTCTGTAAGAATAACACCCCAAGAATATCACAGCATACTGTAAGCAACACGGACAATAATTTTGTGTCTCATTTGATGAATAACTCTTGCGAACTCAAAGCAAATCACTGGGAGTAACAAGGAGATAAATCCATCTCTGGTTTTATATGGTGTGCAATTATTGCCTCCTTAGCTTTACTTTCTCTGCAGGCATGATAAGAAATGGTCCACAATATTTTCTCAGGTCTCTGATCTACAGTTCAAGTTATACAGGCCTTATTTAAGCAAATGAGCAAAGAAACAAAGAATGGGGAAAAGATGAGAGGCATGATTCTTGTCCAAATTAGTCACGCAAATAGCAGCCTTAGAAAGAAACTGATGATCAGTAACTGATTTCTTACCAGAAATCTTTGCCCATTTCTACTGGAAAAACAGGGTAAGGTATCATAACATTGGAAAATGGTAAATTGTGTTCCCATTTCTATATGCACTCTTCAGAAGAGAGGCATAGGTACCTGGTCATAAAATAAAACTAACTTTTTCACTGGAAAGCTAGGAAAGGAACTGAAGACCAAACACATGAAAATGAAAAAAAAAAAAAAAAAAAATCTGTGGTTAAACCAGCAAGAGTGAAACAACCTCCCTATTTAAAGAAATATTCCTACTTGCTGTCAAGGAAAATACTTGAACCTGAATGTGGAATTGGCAGAACTCACTCTGTCCTTGCGCCCATACTCATGCCTCTGACTCCCCAGGTAAAGGAATTGTACACCTCTTGAGACAAAGCCCATAAACAACCACTGAGTGAATACATTAGCCTCAGCACTCTACAAATTTTTGTAATTGTCTCTTCTCTTTTCAAAACCACAAATTTTTGGCAGTTCATCTATACACCCACACTTTCCGCTCAGCCATTCTGATCTCAAGTTTGATGAAATGAAAGGAAAGCGCAGCTAGGTATTTCCTATGTAATATTGTGTGTGATCACAGTTTTGTTTCTGAAGGTGCCCAAAACATGGTTTCTGAAATTTAGTCATATGGAAAGAAAGGCAGAACATGCCACTACTCATGAACAAACTATCACAAATAGCTCCAACAAACTTTCCATAGAAGATTTTTGAGAACTAACACTCCAGCAAGCTAATTCTCCTAGCATATTCAACCATGCATAGGTAGCACCTCATCTTTCCTCTGTGACTGGAGGACATAGGAAATCAGCTGGAAAATGCTTAAAGGGTAGATAGAGGTTTGACAGCCTCCTTGTATAATGCACACATTTTTAATTACATGCTATTCAAATAAACACAGCAGGAGTGAAAGCTATGAGGAGGCAAATAAAACCCCTCTACCTAACAATGACAAAAGATCAGTGATGGGACTCTTCTCACCTCTTTCCCTGGGGCTTTCAGGGGCCTAGAAAGCCACTACAGTTGAAGGCACTTCTTAAATTACTCATGATTTCTACCTTCTTAAATTAGAAATCAATTAACGTCTCCATTGATTTGGTTTTGGATAATGACATCAGACCTTCACATGCGGCATAATACGTGCTTAACAAAACTGTAAGTGCTCTGATACATCTATTTACTTTTAAAACAAACCACTTCCTTAAAGATATAGGAAAATCATTATTCAACTCTAGGGAGCATGGGATAATTTTTACTTCCTGGATTTAAAATTTTATTTTCTTGCTTTTCATGTGAGGTTTCTCTCATCTTTTATTTTGTTGCTTTTTAGGGAAGCAGTGTATTTGCCATTTGAACTGGAAGATAATTAAAGGAATCATACAAGAAATACAGATTTCTGTACTGATCTTTTAAACAATCGGAATATTTGCACATATAGGTTACACTACTACAATACTGAAAGCTGAAACGAGACCAGCTACTTTCACTTTTAAGATCTCCCTTTTTGATACTTGTTTCAAAACAATAGCTTTCTTACATTATTTGTATATCTAACGTTACTTTTTTTTGAAGCTGAAATTTATCACGCAAGGATATGAGGAACAGACAGACCATAAAGACTACTGAAGTAAAATTGTACAGTTAAGAGTAAAGCACATTATTCTACTCTCCCATGATAAAGTCTGATTTAAATGGAGTAATGTAGGCTGACCATACCTCTGTTAAATTGCTGGCACTAAGAGAATTAACAACAGCTGAATTTTCATTAAATAAAATTCTAAATTTCTCTACAAAATAATCACAGGTTGCTAAGCAATACTTAAATTCTGCTTCTTTCATCAAAACAGTTCAAAACCACCCATTTTCCTATTACTAAAAAAAAAAAAACCAACAAATTACATATATTTCAGCTAAACAATCCCTATAAAGGTTTATTTTTACTTCAATGGAAAACGTTTTGGCCTCTCTCTAAGATCAGGTACAAATTAATGGCCTTAAAATAAAGCAAGGAATTCAATAGAGAAATTAGGTTGATCACTAAATGCTAAGTAAGTGACTCTGAAGAATATTTTTCCCCAAAACTATTTCAATCTTCTGTAACAAAGAAACACATTAGATTTCATGTATACTTGCATGCTTATGTACATGCAAATGTGCTTCTTTATTAGGTGTGGCTACCTTGCAGCTCTCATAAAAGTGTACCTTTTTCTTTCACTGTACAAAGAAATGAAGGTGACATTCCTTTTTACTTTCACTTTCATCTGGATGCGTGCAGACTATTGATTATTTTCTTCTTTCCTTTTCAGAGACAGACAGCGGCATTATGAAAAGCCACAGTAAATGTTCAGGTCTTGCCTTGGATCCTCATCTCTGTCAGGGTCTCTGGACAACTGATCTAATGCTGGGTTGATGAACTCTAAATTAGAGAAGCTCTGTAAGCTCTACAATCTCCATTCTAATGTTTTAGGGCTCTGGAAGAATTAAGAAATAAAAAATGGATGCTGACTCCTGAACAAACTGGAAAGTACTCAGTTCCATTCCCTCTCTCTGCTGCAATTTTGCTGGCTGGCTGGTGGCTGTGGTGCTCATTTGGGAGCTGGGTAGGCAGAAGAGTCTCCCCAACCACACCAACCCATTCTGGCTGCCCCCAGCACAAGACAGATTTCCAGATCCAGGCAGAAGGAAGCAGTACTAAAATACCAGAAAAAAGACAACCCGAAGCGTTCGGAAGCATAGGATCCAGGCTCATGGATACGGCATATGAAATTTACTCATCAGTAAATAACTTTTTCCTTTTGCACATGCATGGTTTTCTCTCATGCGGTGATGGTAGGTTGAAGGACAGACCACAAGGGTATCAAGTGCTGGTCCCCAGAAACAAACTCATACTGCAGTGCTGATAGCAGGAACAAGAACAGAGTGGGGGAAACCTGGTTGCAGCTTCCTCCCCACCCTTGCTCCATGTACAGAAGGGAGAAGATGAAAGGGCATGTTTTGCATCCCTCAGAAGGAGACATTTCAATGCCCATTATGCTCATGAAGTGAAATTTTATCTACCCTAATAGCATTAAGCAATCCAAAATCAAGGCACATTGACTCAACCCTGCATTCAGCATGCAGCTTCCGTCTCTCTTAGTCATCATGCTTTTAGCTGAAGCTGTGTCCTTGTTGCACCTCTCAAAACCACAGAAAATTTCTTCAGTTTAGAATAATTGAAGTATGAGAAGGAGAGGCTTGAGGAAAAGTCCTTTCATATCATCAGGAGAGGGTGGTGTTTTCAGAGACATGAAGAACAATAATTTACAGCGGTTTTCAGTACACCTGCTCCTAATTTTCAGGTCTGGTAGGTCTAGAGACAACAGAATTAACACTGATTTATCCCTCTTGACCTTCTTGAGCACCATGAGCAGCCAGAAGAACACAATTAAGCAATACCACTGCATTCTGCTCTCTTCCACAGTAATCCTCACTGCAGGAAGCACAAGTACAGGGGCTCTATATCAAACAGAAGAAAGCATGTTGTGTACAATGCTCACATTCTACTGGCAATCTGCACTAGTAAAATTAACACACCTGGGCACATTCACTGGTCATTGCACAGCCTGTCCTGCAGAACTCTTGGCCTCCCAGAAGAGCAGCTCAATTCGCCTGCAGCTCGCAGGCATCCACACCCCTCTCCCTGCTTCCTTGTTTGAGCACTTCTCTTAGCCTTTGCGAGCCATTTTCCCACTCTCAGCTTGGTGCACGGCACACTGCATGCCTGTGGAGGCTGGAGGACTGTCCTGAGACCTCAGGCTTGAGCAGCCATGTGCCATGTGGTCAGCCTTTGTGGGGCATGGCAGCATGCTCTTGCAAACCCCACAGTGTGCTGGCTCCTGGAGACTCTGCTGCTGCTCTTTTTGTGCTTCTCCACACTGAAGGAGTAAAGGTACTGCTTAAACATGCTCCTCACCCCTTGGGGTAAAACACCTGGTTCAGGGGAACTCATGACATCAAAAATGAGACTTGCTGTCCAAGCCTGGTAGAGGTCAATGGATAATGGAACCTTAGGTCTAAAGCAGCAGGCAGTGCAGGGGCACCCCATGTCATACAGGGCAGGGTAAGACCTGTCCTGTCTGCAAGCCTTGATCTCCCTAAAAGCAGAAAGCCAAGAACTGGATGTAGAGAGGGCCATCTTCAAGGCTTTCTACAAGAAGCTGTATAAAGCTCCCACAATCCGTCTCAGAGAACCACTGCCATCTAGGGCAGTGCTACTCCTAACTACTGCTGGTAAGGGGGCAACCATATTGGCACCACCAAAACTGTGACAGCCAGGGTCACAGAAGACTGCAGACATTTCAGAAATGTTAAGTAGATTTTGTGATGAGCTGTCAACTGTGGCTGTTGCTCTTTCCAAGCTTGCTGCTTTGGGAGAAACTTACGCATTGGTGCAAATTTTTGTTGAGGCAGAGCATGTATGATTCTATCTAGTACCACTTTCAAAAACAGCATCAGCTCCACCTCATGGGTGCGTGGTCTGGTTGCATGTGCAACAGCAGACACAAACAAGAGCCTGAAAGAGTCAGTCTTGCTCAGGAGATGTGCATACCCAACATGCTTGCTACTGTTATGACGTATTTGTGGGAGGTAACGTCACGCTCTCTGATGAAGGTTGCTGCTAAACTGTCAGTCTCCTCTCTCTGTTTAGTTTTCTGCTGCAGGGTGTCAGAGCTGAGAAACTGGAGAAACACAGCAAGCTCCAGGTCAGCAAGCATCTGTACCCAAAATGGGTGACTCCCTCATTGTCATCATGCCTCCCAGTCCCTCAGTAAGCAAGAAAAACAGGGATGGCATGCACCACCAGGCTGCTTTCCAGTTTAACCTGCCTTGGGTTGCAGCTGATGATCAGCACAGCTTCTTTGGGCTCCCAAGTGTAAGACCAACCTATTGCTACTCCTGCCCCCCTGAGCAGCCTCTCAAAAGGAGCTGTAACAATAATTTCATCAAGAGCTATTTCACAGAACCTGGACCTGTGACTGATCAAATACCCCATAGAAAGGAAATACCTTCCAGTGGAAAGAGGGGATCCACTGCAACAATCAATGTGGGCTACACCAGAACTGGAGACAGCTAGGAGACTCTTGCTTCAGAAGGTCACAGAGCTGATGGAGCTGGATAGGCTGTGCATTTGGACTTAGAGGCCAGAAACATTTCCCTAAGTCAGTAAGGAGGTGGCCATAAATTCAGATCAAACAGCAATTTCAGCTGAGAAATCCCCCTCCACAGAAGCCACATCAACTCCAGGTCTGTTCTTATTATCCTCCCTTATTCTTATCCTTTTCTTTCCTTATTTTTGTGCCCTCTTTGATAGGATTTCTGCACTACAGGCAGCAGAAGACAGGAACGGCAACCAGGAAGATCCCGTGCTTCTCTGGTTAACAAGCAGGCATCAAGTGAGACAGACTGCTGATGCCTCTTTTCTCAAGAAAGTGGTTTTGTAACACTGCAGTACTACTTAGCCCTGAAATCTGGTGTCAGCTGGAAAAAAAAACCAACACAAAGACGTGAACCTGCCTCACACCTGAATACCAGTCCCCCGTGGGGTACAGCCCTACAGTTCCTGGAGATCTTCCCCATCATCTTTTATAGCTTTTATACAAACTTTCCCTGAAGTGAAACAGAAAGGAGTCTTAAAGAACTGCAGGGACTGGCACATCCTGCCCCACTGGTAACTGCCACCTGCTGCCTCCCGCTCACTCCCATCAATCACGGTGAGAGCCATGAGTCACATTAAAGAATTATACACATTTCTTTCCAATGATCCTCTTCCAGCCACAGAATATAAGCTTCATCTGCTAACATCACACCACTACTTACATTTTATACTGATGTTCAAAACAAGACACATTTTGAAAGGTTGTTTTAAAATGGCCACTGGGAAGGAAAAACAGCTACAACAAAGTGTGGGAACAAGGAAAAGATTCATATAAATATCTCCCAAAATACTCTCTTAACACTTGCTTACATTATAGCTATCTCACCAAGTAAAAGAGCATGAGAAAAGACACAAGAAGCTTTTTCTTCTTCTCAAGGAAAAAAATCATTTCAATTGAGCCACTTACCCTGAATGAGAATTCAAGGTTTTCTCCTCCCCAGACTTCCATTCCTGTGTCATATGAACCAAGATAATCAAAGTACTTCTTGCTCACAGAAAATAATCCACCTGCCATGGTTGGAGATCTACAAATGAGAACAGTAACTGTGAAGTGAATAAAAAAAGCAAAACAACTAACCAACCAATGCAACAGATTAAAATTACAGTGTATTTTTATTTTCCATTTTCTGTCTTTGCTGGACACAAAGTAACAGCTATAGATTGGTTATCATCAGGCCACTTAACTTTGTAGTAAGAAACGGTAACTGAAACAATGAAATCAGAGAAGATAAACACTGTGACTATAAAATATATATAAATATATATTTTTATTATATTATATATATTTATATATAAATTTTTGTAATTTCAGTGTCTTTGCGAATGACAATAAATGTCTAGTTTCTCATCTTCATGTAGTAGAACTAACTTTTTCTGTGGCAGAATTACGAGTCAGCTCTGAAATTTTAAGCATAATATCCTTATACATTTTACTTAAGCAATAAGTAAGTATTTGTGCTTTAGTAATTAATAACAACTTTATTGATTCCATATCAAGTGGAAAACCTCTCAGACATCAATTAAGCAAAAGTAAGTAAATATAGCACCTAAAGAGACTTTTCTTTCTAAGAAGATCTGCCTACCTGCATTATTTTTTTTACGGTTTTGGGAGGGAAAATCAGAGGTCAAGACCAGATCCTCATCAGCCATCACAAGGCCCAGAGCTATAGCACACTTAAGGAATGTGCTTTGAGTAGGGTACCATGTGCACATATATGCATAAACTTGCATTTGCTCAGTATCCTCCCTAATTGTTTGCAGTGTTAAAAAATTACCCTTTTTAATATGTCAAGCATATAATGCTGGTTGGAACTAAATTCGTCTGACACTTCATGCATTTTACTGAACTGTGGTTGAGGTAAATACTAACAAATTCTACATGCAGATATCAGTTACTCTTAATCTGTCAAAATTAATTTTACCAGCCATCTTTTTGAAGCAACACTGTCTTACACTGTCATATGTTGTTTCAAAGAAAGGAACGAGATGAGGTGAGACAGAAGGAAAAAAACCAAACTCCATAACCAGTCAAGCTCTTCTATCTCACTCTAGATTTCATCTTTCCAAACATAGCTGTGACACCACTCTCAGCACTGCTGCTTTCTCCAGACACTTGCTGAGCTCATAGTCCTTGGGCTAACCACGAAGATTTATCCCTCATCATTTTCCCCTTGGCATGCCAAAGATAATTCTTCTTGTCATGGAGAAGCATCATATTAATATCAAAGGCTTTAAAAACATTTACTCTATTTTGAAACTTTTTTAAAGGAGAATGCAGGCTAATATATGTTGAGAAGGATTAAATTACTGCCTCACCATTCCAACTGAAAAAGCCCCCTCAGTTGAGGGTAATTTCATTAATATTTGTAAAGTACTGGGTATTATTATCATCATAAGTAACCCAGAAATGACTGAGAAAAATTAATCATTCTGTATTTGTTGTAGTCCACAGGATGTTATAAATAAAAGCAAGGACTAACAGAGTCATGATGCAAAAAATGCCAAACACCTGCTTAATTTCTTACAATACACTACTGAATATAGAAACCCTCAGCTATCAGGCTTTTCTCTATAGTGCCCATTTTCCAGATGCATCGCTTGTACTCTTACCTTACCTCTCCTAAAAATACAGCATGGATTGACAAATAATATTGACTGACTACAACTTGTCTTAAAACAAAACCAAAATCCCCAAGACAGACATCTGTGTGAGCTCCTGAGCACTTAACAGAAACAACAGTGAATAGAGCTGTACCATTTCATGTCAATAAAGAGCTAGCATGGTAGTTCACCTTTGAAAAGAGCTCAACAAACCACCGCTATTACTACAGCTTAGATAAAGTCTTCAAAACTACTTGTGCCTCCTTACTAGTTGATGACTTTTGTCCCTTTTCATCATTGACCATGATACATTTTTTACAACATGGGTTAATCTGTTACAACCTTTCCATGTGTCATGGGTTCAGCAGGAGCAGACATTTTTCTCCTTCTTAGTAGTTGGTGCAGCACTGTGTTTTTGACTTGTGGCCTGAGAACAGCACTGATAA
>JAOEHY010040067.1:0-39221 GCA_025447955.1 Psilopsiagon aurifrons | reverse complement strand
AAAGTTGTGGCTGTTCAGCCTGGAGAAGAGAAGGCTGTGTGGAGACCTCATAGCAGCCTTCCAATATCTGAAGGGGGACTATAGGGATGCAGGGGAGGGACTCTTCATTAGGGACTGTAGTTATAGGACAAGGGGTAACGGGTTCAAACTTAAACAGGGGAAGTTTCGATTGGGTATGAGGAAGAAATTCTTTAATGTAAGGGAGGTGAGGCACTGGAATGTGTTTTCCAGGGAAGTTGTGAATGCTCCATCACTGGCGGTTTTCAAGGCCAGGTTGGACATAGCTTTGGGTGGCATGGATTAGCCCAGCCACAAAACAAACTCCTTCTATGGAGAAACTCAATGAAATTGCTTTGGCAATGGCCTAGGCACCCAGGTGGTTCACACAGGAATACCCAACTCAGCTCTAACCCAGCCTGATCAGTGTGCATTTTAATGCAAGGTCATCAGTGTCAGTGCTGACAACCTACCTGAGTAAATACATCAGCCACTGGTCTTCAGCTCTGGTGCTGCCAGTCCTGCAGTCACACTTCTGAATGCAACATAGACATAATCTTTGAAGCCCAAGATTGTACCTAAGGCCTTTTACAACAGGCCAGGCTATTTGTACTTGATTTTCAGCAGCAACAAAAATCTGTAAAAATTACCAGGTCACTACTATTGAGCTCAATTTCTATATGTAACAATCAAACCAGAAGAAGAGCAACCCCTAACCTGCCAAGGTAACAGACGAGTACAGAAGCAAAACACAAGTGATCTTCAGAATCCAAGCTCCCATGTCATGGCTTCAAGCTTCTTCCAGTCAGCACAGAGCACAGAAGGGCATATACTGTGTAGTCTTTCCATGAGATGCATTCATACACATCTCTGCATGTACTACCCTGTGCCAGGTGCTCCATTGCTGCTTGCCTCATCAAAGCTTTTGCACTCTCAGATACAGGCGTCTTCACAAAACGTTTGACAGTGAAATCCATCTGATGCCCTGGCCCTGCACAGAAAAGGATCAAGGTCGCATTGTCACAGGGTTATGGGTGCATCAGTGCTACCAAGCCCACCCTGCCCACATTGTCATCTTATTTAAATGCAGCACACACATGGTCCTGGGTGTATGGCATGGAAAGAGCATCTCTGAGAATGCATGTCAGCATTTGAGGAGGAGGGAAATAGTGGTTTAGCTCTGTTGTTTCACATTACTACTTGCTTCTTTACAGTGATCTTGAGTGCAAGTAGCTTCCAGCCACCAGCTCCAAACGATTTAACCTAACCTGCAATGCATATATGACCAGTAAGTTACTGCTCCTTTTTCCAGTAATAGCAAATGATGTATTCAGTGTAACAAGTGAGGGAATAAGCTGTGCTGCTGCTGTTCGTTCCCTGCACATGTGGGTTTGTTTTTTTGTTTTGTTTGAGGTGTGAGTTTTTTAATTTTCAAAATCAATTAAGGCTATTCTCTAAACACAGGGCTGTCCCAAAAAGCTACTTACTGTCTTTAAGTCGCAAGGTTGCAGGTGCATTTGGTTTGGCCTCTGCCCTCAGCTGTCTGGACCAAACTCCGACCTCCTACCGATATTTCAACACTGACTGAACTCTGATGCCTGAATCTTAAACAGTCCCCTTATCTTCATTTGTGGATATTGGCAAACCTAAGGTTTGCATTAATTTCTTGATAGCTTATTTCTATAAATTTTCCTGTAATTTTTGATCTCAGAGGATATAACAGTACTGACTAGGGCAAATCTAATCTGCTGTCCTGTGTTTTGTGGTCAGGCAAAATAATGTAGTGTAATGAGATGTAATTACTGCAGTGAAACAGTGTAAATACTGTAATGAAAGTGGAAAATCTCTTGTCATGCAGCAAGCTAACTGTACACTGCTGTATATATATTATATACTGCTGTGTATAGTACAGAGGGTGAGCTGAATGCAAGTTTCTCATAATATATGAAAATAATTTCTCTGCTGAGAGACGTGTCCCCTATTTCACCTCACTGCCCACAGCAGCCAGCCCCACAGCATAACACAGAGAAACCTGTCACCCTTGATAACCCCTTCAACCCTGTAAACATAATACTGTTCCTGAGCTGAGTGAAGGGAGTCAGAGATGCCCATGTTTCACCAAACAGGGATGCTACAGGCAAGCTCAGCCCTTGTTCCCTGGCCTTCATCCTTTGGCTGCCACCAGCAGAGTGCAGTCTGGAGGTCCAGGGTGGCCGCCAATGGGCAAAACCTGCTCTCTGTTACGCGCAACCCTGACCCAGCAAAAAACAAGACCTGTATTTATAATAAAGCAGTTATAACGGAGCCCTGAGTCAAACTCCAGGGAACCAGGAGAAAGAGAGACACAGCCATGAGGACCACGTGAAAGGGAACATCTCCCTGCAGAATTCCTTCTAGCAGAAATGACGAGGTGCTTCAGGACAAGGATGCATTAGGGATATAACATTTCCCATTTACTTCAATCCCAGAATACTGCATCTTGTAATATCTCACTCTCATCAAGAATTACATTCAACCTCAGCTTGATCTGATGGTAATATTAGCAATTACTGCATAAAAGCAGACACTATGAAATAGAATCTGACTGTGTTGTATCAGAGCTCCTGTAAGAAATGTTTTAATTATTGTCAGCAAATCTCTAAAGCAATCAAAACTAAAAAAAAAGGAAAAGCACAAGGAAGTAAATCTATGTACTGTCGTGCCTCTTGTCAGATTGGAAATTGTCTGATTTGTAAGTTTTGGCTGTCACTATTTGTTGTCCTTTACTGCTGTTTCAGAGTGAGGAGGAAGAGCAAAAGCCAAGAAGCAGGAGTTTAAAGATGTGCCACAAAGCCAACAACCCATTCAGTTTCAAACCAACAGCCTCAAGTACAACTGGCTTTGATTGGAAAACTGGCCCTTTACAGTGCAGAAATTAGCTTTCCTAAGTGATATGTATTCATAGGCCTGTAAATACCTTTCCCAGCCATCACTATGGCTGCTCTGAAATGCTGTAGCATCTCTCTGGAGTCAAACGGGATCTGGGAAGTGCTACACACGGGCGTGATATGAGGAAACACTCAAGTTTTGAAAGTACCTGCACCCATGAAATAGCATGTTTTTCCAAACAAACAGGACACCTGAAATGAAACTGCTGTGTTATACTAGCTGACTGCAGGTTGCCACAGCCAGTTGCAGGAGGTGTGCCACACACAAGTCCTAGGGGCATCCTATACCCTTTAATTTCACTGAATAGTGCACAGCATGCTGCAACATGTGAAACAGCTCCATGAGCTTCTTCTGGATGAGATAGCTTTTTTCCTACTGCTGTGCTAGCAAGAAGAACTTTGCAGCATATGTAGCTCAGGAGTAACTGGTGACACTTTTAGATGCTGTGCCACATGCTGAAAAACATCTGGGGGGGCTTCAGCTATATTCATTAAAAACAAGGAACTAAATTCCACTCTAAGTTAACCCCAGGCAACCCCACTGACGTCAATGGAGTGTAACTGAGAGCAGGAGGTTGCCTGTGATCTTTATTTCTTAGAGTTCACCTGCTGCTCATTTGAAGTCATAATCCTTGGTGACAACTCAGTCATTTCTATGGGAGAGAGGCTTGCGCTGCAGAGATCAGGTCCTGGTGTGAGCTTCACTCAAAGCAGCATTCTTGGCTGTAGTATTTTGAACCATCCCAATAGCTACCTACTACAGCAGTCTCATTGGCTTCTATTTAAACACTTCTGCCTATTATTTGGAAGCACCACAATAAGTATGGCAATATGCATGCATTTGTCTTTTTAGTCAAATGATGGGTCTTTAGCCAAAAGAGGCATCCAACACATTCAGCATATTTAATTGCAAACATTGGCATGGTGATGTGCACCTGAATGACTGACGTAAGGCAGGAAATGAGAGCAGAACCAAAGACTCAACCCTCAGGACCATGTCATTAGCAGTGAGCAGCTCCCTATGGATGATGGGCCTCTGCACAGCTGTGTGGGACTGTATGCTATGCTCTGCAAACCACTGCTCTCCTGTATTTATCTCCATCTGAAGAAGTATTCTGCCCATGGAGACATTTTAAATTAAGCCTCTGTGTAGCCCCTAAATTACAACTTCAGTGGAGGTACCTTCCTACTTTAACCAAGTTATACCAGAAGCCACATTCTGCATTTTGAGCATGAAGTTTCTGTTTAAAGTCTGAACTTTTATGAGAGAATAATCCTATGTGTGAGGCAAAATGCAGTTTCTCTGGAGAGAAAGGTAGAAGAAGTGATTAGGCTCTGTCTGTAACAGCAACCACCACCCACCAGCCTGCATCCATGCTACTTAACTACCCAAGGTGGGCAGCCTCCCAACTGCCTGCTGGCAAGAGCCTGACCTAAAACGAAGTCACCCCTAAGAGTTGTATTAATGTGGCTGTGCCAAAAAGCCTGCACACTGCAAGAGCAGGGACCTTGAGCTTCCAGAACTAGAAAAGTTTCCCACTGCTGTGCCATCAGCAGGTACACACAGGGCTGCAATGCCCAGCCAAAGTTAAGTCTCACATTTAAGTGCAGCAAAGAGAGCCTAGCATTTTAACTCAGGAAAAACAAAATATGTCTTTGGGGTCTCTGGGTGTTTGGATTTTCCTCTGCATAGGTGAACCTCAGAGCAGATCTCCTCACATGCCAGTGTACTCTCTCTTCACACCAGCAGAAGCAATCTGGACAGCCTTTTGCAAACGACATTCACTTTCCTTTCTACACTCAGCTAAGCTGGACAGTTATTAGGCAGCTGTCTTCATCTCTGTAGAGAGCCTAGCCCTAGCTCTGGGGCTGTTGTCATCAATACCAGCTGACAATGCTTGTCCCATGCTATGTGTTTGTCCCAATAAACCCCTCCCAATCACTGCCACCTATCCCCTTCAGCCAAGAACTGTAGCACAATAGCATGAAAGTCCCACTTCGAAGAAGGCATTGTCTTCTTCCCACCCAGTTCTCTTCTTTGCTCCTATAAGCAGAAAAAAGCACTGCACAGTCCATCAGTGATTCCAAGTCACCATTCCAAAACCACCCTCCAGCATTGTCAGAGGTTAGACAGTAGTGGATGCTTTTTCTTCCAGTGGCCACCTAAAGCTGAGAAGGACAAGGTCCTGGAGCAATAGATAACTTCATCTTCCCAGATATTGGGCCAGCAAAAGGAGGAATCTGTTGAACTGGGAACAGCGCTGAAAGTTAAAAACACAGCACTGCATCAGCTACTAAGAAGGAGAAAATGACTGCTACTGCTGAACTTTCAGGCACTGGAAAAAGAAGATCCCTGCTACCCATGGCAGAATTTGCATGCTAAAAAAAGTTTCATCATAGAGATGGTGCCAAAAATGATATATCTAGCAGCCATTTTTGTGGACAAGCACGATTTTGAAACTGTAAACGTGCAGTAGGACATTTGTTAAGGCGCCTCCAACAACAGATGCATGACAAAGGCTCCTGGGGGCTTGCTTTTGGAATGTCAGAAATGCACTATAGAGCTACAGCATTCAAAACATTCAGAGAAACAAAATCCTTGAATTAGGCAATGCTGCTGGGCTGAGGAAATAAGAAATCAAGCTGAAAAGCTGAACAGTAGTTGTATTTTTGAAAATACACTAGCGTCCCTCAGGCATTCAAAAACCCTGAGTCAGGTCTTAAAAAATCATAGTTCATTTAAACGTAACAGTAGAGGGTGAGTAACCTCACATTGCCTGCACTATTAACAGGTCACATTTCTAAATTCTTCTGTAAAAAATAGAAAATGAACTTCATTTCATAAGAAAGGCAGAGATTCTTACATAATCATATAGCCCTAGGGGCTGAGGCATTAAGCACAATATCAGATAATGTGATAAAATCCCAAGAGCTGGAAATGCTGGAGGAAAACTAACTTGTTCAGCCCTGGCAAAAGGACTGGGACATGGTTCAAGAAGCCACATACACAGGAGTAGTGTGATCTGTTGAAGTGATTCACAGCCACACTTTTTCCAGGCTGCAGTTCTTGGATACTGGCTGTCAGAAATGACATGACAGTCCTCTTCCAGTCAGTGGAAAAAACCTTTCTGAATAGGAGAAAAGAAAAGCCCCTGAAACAGACTTCTGCAGTGGCAAATTGACTAGAACAACAAAGTGTAGATTTTCAAAGGACCTTCTGAGGTTTTAGGAGCTTTACTTGGGCAGAATGAGCCCCACTGTATTTCAACAGATGCATTGGGTTCCTCTAAAATTTGTCCCCAATGTATCACGTTGTGGTGACATTCATGTGTAGCATGACATCTGGCTGAAATACAATGTATTTGTATTATTATGTATATAATAATGTATATAATAATATGTGTGGATATATTTTATATATATTATATAGAAAAAATCATATGTATGTAATAAAGATGTTATTTATTTCCTAACAACTCAGTTTTTAAGAGAACCTAAAGTTTGGCTCAAAGGCAGGAAAAAGTTTCATCTTCTGACACTTCCACAAGCCTTTGCAGATGCCTGGCCTCTTCCAGCACAGATCAGAGCTCTTCCCATCAACAAGTCCCTCATGCTAGGAGATGGCCTGGGAGCAGTGAGCACACTAAGGATGGACCTAGGATATGACCCTAGTCTTTAAGGATGTCACCATGCACTTTGCACAGGGAGAAATAACTCCCATATTCAACTGGGAACAATTCCGTGTCTAGAAACCATTCCAAAAGCACAGATTTACCCTGAACATCAAATGCTAAAAGTGTTTTTTTTTCCAGAACACAGGTGACTATAATCCTCTGACAGACCTTTAACTCACTCCCTGTGATCCACACACCCTTGGTTTGTTACCATGCATCACAGAGTGACCAAACATACAGCATGTTTTTCATAAAGTGTGTATCAACATTTCCAGCAAGTGCAGTTCATGACAATTTTTTTGCCAAGTGATTCTGCATCTTCCCATGGCTCTGTTGCAAGATACAGCACCATATGCATTTTCTAAGAAAAGAGTCTTGGCTCTTCCAACTCAGACTTTGCCCTTAAAAGCAAAGGTGCTGCCAGTGTAGCACTCTGCACTGAAACATTCCCCACCTGCTGCTCCCTGCCTGTCAGAAGCACCAAATTACACAATTCTTTTGTGCAGCTGGTACTTGAGCAACTAAGGGAATGTCTGGACTCTTCTCTCTCTTATGTGAGCTCAGAGGCATTGCAGCTTTGTCCATTCCAAGCTTCTAAGAAGCTGTGGTCCTTTCAGTGCGCCAGCCAAGAACTTAGATCCACCAATGCTGTCCTCAGGCATAGCAGGATTTAGGCTGTCAGGTACAGTACTCCACATTCAGTTAGGCAAAGAGTAGTTGCTCCAAGGGCAAATGAAGACCAGCTGTGTTGTGGCAATGACCATGCTGTTCCCTCTGAGGTTGCTGCCTGTGACAATGCCCAGACTTCACTGATGCCCAGGTGTGATGGGAAACACACCTTTTCCTCCATCCTGCAACTATCTGACCTCAGCACCAGTGCTGGGGGGAAGGAACAGGGACATGTAACCAGAAATGAAGTTGGGTATTACAGTAGCTACTGCTACTATAAGTAGTATCACACAAGTTACAAGTGGCAAAGTCAGAGTTAGCACAGTCTATAGAAAGCACGTGAGAAATAGGCTCAGCCACAGCAGGCAAGAAAGGGGAAGTAATGGATCTTAAAAAATATGGAGTTGGCCAGTGGTGTAGGAAGAGGCAGAGGATGGCCTTGAGAGATGAAGGCACTTGGCGGGCTGGGAGCAGGCCTCACAGACCAACAAGGGTTGTGCTCGGCAACGTCTGGCTTAATGAGATTCGGTGTGGTTACCCTGACTACACCAGCACATGCAATCTGCCTGCTACAACACACCTTGTGCCTTTCTCACCATCTTTGTGTTGGCAATCTGAGTCTGCTGCCAACCTGCTGGCTTCGTAATGCTTTTGAAACCCTTGCTCCAGTACAGAGGCAATGGTCTATAAATATCCGTATCACCCACTGAGCACCAGCAGCTGCGGGTATGAAGCTGTGACTGTGAAAACAAAGAGGCAGTGATTAAATCATACCAGAATAATAGCTTCTCCACTTATTAGCCACTGCCCTGCTAGTTACCTTGTGAGCAGACATTTTAGTACTACAGAGGGCATGGAATAAGAAATCTAGCCATAAAATCCCAGACTGTTGTGGCCCAAGGTGTGAGAGCACTTCCCTAGCAATATCTAGCACCATGAGAGAGCAGAGCTAGGGGGCACAGCAAATACCCATCACACAAGGCTCATGGGCTGGTGGGAGGATAGAGCAGCAGTGAACAAGTCCAGTAGATTTTAACCCTGATGGAGATACCTGGTGATCTGGGAGACAGTGTGTGCCCCTAGTAGGATTTTTCAGGAGACGCACTTTCTGCCAGCGGTGTGCCTGTAAGGGTAGGAAGCCCTGCAGTGCTACCCAGCATGGGAGATCTACACACATACAAAACACTCACAATGAACAAATCTGACATCTGGAAAAAGGAATAGTCCTAAAATGGCTGCAAAGGTTCAAAACTCATTTTCTAGTGATGCACTTTAATTTTCACATCTTTATTATGGGTTTTTGGGCAACCTGGTCTTGTGGAAGGTGTCTCTGTCTGTGGCAGAGGGTTGGAACTAGATGAGCTTTAATGTCCCTCCCAACCTAAACCATTCTATGCTTCTAAAAATGAACAGAAACACCCCTAATAAAAAAGATATGTTGTTGTTCAGAAGTGGATTACAAAGATTTGTCCCACTTCTTTTGCAAAGACATGCATTAATTTCTAAAGCTTTGCATTATAACTGGAAGTTGTCTAAAGAAGTTTTTCCTACGTAAGTTTTTGTGCATACTAAATGTTGGTCCTATATAAAGAATTGGCAATGAATGAAAATGCAAGGAAAGTCTCTGGATTTTTAGCTGCATTCTTATCCAATCTTCAGAAAATCATTTTCTAATACTGTGTGAAGTATCTGAAAAAGCTATTATTTTATTCAAGTCAGTTAATGGGGATCATTGAACATCGTCAAGTTAAACTCTCCCAAATACTTGGAAAAATAAGCAAGGCTTTAAAAAGAAAAATACAGTCTGGGAGTAGTCCCCAGAAGATTTTTGGCATACAAAGCCTCTATTAGATTAAAAGTACTGAAAATCAGATTAAAAGTACTGATAATTATCATCCTCTGATTTAATTACTGTCTGATTCATGGCTGTTCAAATGTAACTGACTCTGGACTACTAAAACATCTGCAGGTGGGTTCAGCTTTGAGGAAAGGCAACTCAAACAGGATTCTGTGATGCAGTGTCCACGCGCTAATGAGAATACTCTCTCTTGGCACAAAACGCAGCATCCCTTGAGGCTTGGCTTGAAAACAGTCCCTAGCAATGGCAAGTGCAAAGACTGAAGTGACTTGCTCTGTGCATCACAATGAGTCCGCGCTTCAGGCGCATATCTGAAAATGTTACTTACTTACCTCCAGTGAGTTTGCTCTTTCAGCAAGAAACTTCCAGGGTTCAAAGTATCTGAATTTCCAGGGATGGAGGCTCATGAGAGCAGTATAATGGGGACATTTACGTTATTGAACTAAAGACCATTTAGGAAGCACTGAGGATGAGCCTAGGAGGTTACCACCAAGTCAAAAGCAGGTAAGAAGGTCAACTGCACAATAAGGTCATTTTGGAAGGAAAATTCTCTCTCCTTATCCAAAAAGAATCACTCCTGTGTGAGTTTCCTCCTGTGCCCTTGTGTTACCTATAGACATAGACACAGAATAATTTGCTTCCTTTGTACACATCCTCCACTAAAAGGACAGGAACAGGCTTTGAATGTTGTTTGATATTTGTTATTTAGATGTTATTTGATAACTCTCAGATACTCATTTTCAAAAGAGCCAAGTTTGAGCTGGTTGAAGAGATTTCATAGGAAACACTCAGTAACATTCTTTCTCTGTGCTGAGGATCACAGTTCTTAAGATCCTCCCTGGTCCCAAAAATGAGCATCCTGTAACTGGATAATATTGGGCATCTGCAATACAAGGATTAAATCAAAATTATTAAGATAATTGGTCTGAGGCCCTTTTGCCTCCAAATTGGTCATTTTTATGAAATTTCATGAAGAAGGTTATTTTCCTACAACAATTTCTTCACTAGGGCATGTTCTGTGCAATTTCCTGCTGGATCATCCTGAATAATCTGGTATGAAACCACAAGCAAATCCATCTACAGACTGCAACAGAGAATGCTGATCCTTATGGATGAAGACTCTGCAGGCACTGATAGCACACAAAACTGTGGGAAATTGACACATAGTCTAACAGGATAAGTAAAATTTTGACTGCTGGGGTACCAGTTCCTTCAAGTCCGCCATTGTAACAACACATAGGGAAAACTGCTATGTTGACTTTGACTGGATGGGACTTTGACTGGGCCTACTCCTGCAGCCTCCATCTGCAGTGTGCCTGGCAAAACAAGACCATGGCCTTCCTGACACTGAATATCATGCTGCTGAAAACCTTGCACAAGCCCTTCCGGGATTTTTCATGAGGTACTTTCATGTCACCATCTAGGATTTCTGTCACAAGGCATGATTCTGTCATGGGCACAAATGGGAGAAAAGTCCACTCTTTCGGAAGTGGGGAATCTGGTTTGTTTCTATATTACTGTTTATTTTATGACAGTGTAACAAAGCCTGTAAATGTTAAGCCAGAGTCAGTATTAGCAATGGAAATAATTACTACCACTGTAACTGACGTTTTGTTAATGTTACTGTAGCGCTGTCTCATGAGTCATGACAGGATGGAAATTAATTTGTCACTGCTGTAGGTCTCTTTCTTTACTATAAAACCAGTTTCCCCTCTTACATTCATCTGCTTGAGTGTCTGTAATAAAACTAATAAACCAAAAACATGCTTGAACGTCCTTGTGCGTGCCGACTTCTCCATGGCCAAGGCATTTTAAATGTCATTTTGCTTAGGTAATGAACAGTTGTATGAAAACTGAGGCCCTGGCGAAGGCACTGAAACTCATGGAAAGGCTCTGAACTCATTCAGCCTCTGAAAAGGCTGTATTTTCACTTTCTTTGCAAAAAAACTTTGCTTCTGAGGACTTTGTGGCACACAAGTTGTCTCCACAAAACTGGAACTTATTTTCTGTCAACTCACAACAAAGCCAGGTGTATTCTGTCCAAAATCACTTACCAGCATGGTGGTGTATAGAGCCTGTGTGGTCCCTTTAGAGACCAGCAGCAGTTCTTCATTCATTCACATTCTTTCCAGGATGCCACCTTCTTGCAATTCAAAGGCTTCTGGATAACAAACAAAAATAGAGTGAGCCTGTAAAAAGAATAAGCAGGAAGCAAGAAGACACACATTCTACCTGGTGACCACAGGACATCCTTACAATGGCTGGGTCTGGAACATAAGACACAAGGCAAGGCATGGTTCAGCCTCAAGAAGAGGAAGGGAAGAGCAGACCATATGTCCAGCCATTCTGGGGTGCATAAGAGGCAAGAAGATGCAGTTTGAAAAAAGAGTCATTCTGGTTTACCTATTTTTGCCATGAGGGTGTTCAGTCACTGAAAGAGGGCACTTGGAGATGCTACAGCTTCTCCAGTCTCAGAGCTGAGCTTGCACCCGGCAACCTGCTCTAACAGGGCCTGCTCCACACAGGGGGTTGCACAGCCAGAGGCTCCTTCCCACTTCAGTTCTTCCATGAGTTAATAAATCCTTTGGAATGTTTGTTGGCTTGTTTCATTGTCTGAAGAATATCTCCTAACCCCTGTTTAGCTCCTCTGCCTTAGATTTAGCAAACTCAGTGTTTCAAATAAAGTCTTTGACCAGCTTTCCATATTAGGGTTTTTTATTTAAAATAAATAAATAAATAAATCCACTAGCAGAAAATAGGTAGCTTCCTAGACAAAAATATTTGAAGAGGAAATTCCTCTTCACTTTTTCTTTGCCTGTTGAAACAGAGATTTTTTGTATTTCTGCATCCACTTTGCCATTATCTGTGGATATGTTTAGCACTTTCTGCAAGACACACAGACTTCTGCAGCCTGTTCAGTCTTTAGCGGGTGGCATGACCTACATTTCCAAGTGTGGATTATTTCTGAGCCAGCTGCAAACTTATCTGACTTCATCTGGAACCCTCCAGATCTGCTTCCAAACTCTCATTCTGAACAGTGAGTATGTATGAGTGCTTATTCTAAACTAATTCTACTGAGGAGCTTTTTCTCATTTTCAGAGCTCAAAGAAACCTTTCTTTGTTGTCAGGTGGTTTTATTTTTTATATTAAATTTAGCCTTTACTGAAACTAAAATTTGTTATAAGTTGGAGGAACGTAATTCGAGGGGGGTTGTGATGTTTTAAGGTCGGAAAGTGACGCAGACAGAAAAGCTGGAAGAAATTAGAGTTACGATGAAAAACAACTTTTTTTGAAAACAGACTCCAGCAGTGAGGTCTGAGGAAGCCTGAGGCTCTATCCACATGTGCAGAAATCCAGCTCTGCCCTGGGAATGTACGTCTGCTTTCTGTGACCAGCAATGAATCATAGCCAACACCTTTCCTGCCTTGTACTTCAGGGGTGAGACCTGAATCCCCCCCACACCTCCATCTGCTCCCTTCACCCAGGCTGGTGCATTGCTCCACAGCCTGAGAATCTTTGGGAAGGCGTTTACTTTCACCATCATGCTATACTCTCCCAGCAGCTTGCACGCAGGGCATATGCATCCACCCGTGAAAGGACCTGTGGACGTAGGAAATGTCAGACTTCTTCTCATTGCTTCAGACATGTAGTTTAACACTGAAATGTTTCATTATCCCGGGATGTGCTTTGACAATTTACAGAGGAAATAACAGTGGGCCTTCCATCTGCAAACTCAATTTTTCAGGTGAAATTTCAGCTCTTGAAACCAGATCTTATTGTGAAAGTTCTTCCAAAGGGCTTTCTGTGAGCCTGATGCATATTCCATAAGTTCTTAAGCAGCACAATACCCCCTCGTGACATGGGTAAACTGCATCATTTTCTTCATTTCACCATAGGTGTCTGTTTTTTTAGCAATGCAGCAATACAGATGCATATTTTAGAATTCAGAAGATATAGAACATTGATAGTCAGCGTAGTATACTGGTCAACAACAAGGCTCTCTCTTGTATCAGACAGAACAGTGTTATCAGAGAAGGACCTGAGGAGGGAAACACAGGGTAAAACGTGTCAAACACTGCTGCTCATCCTGACTTTTTCCTACCCCAGTAGCAGGTTCATTTAATTCAGTTCTACCAAAAGATGTTTGGACCTGGTGGTTTGTTCCCAAAACTGCACAGATTTTCTCTAACCACTGCCTGAGAAAAGCATGACCACAGTATCAGTGTTACCCACAGCTTTTACAGCACTCATAAATTTAAGACCTGAAAGGCATTTTCTCAGATGTACTGAACAAGATGCCAATCAGTAGGTAGCAAACCTGAAACAACATCATACTCTGCATGTTTCCTATCTCTTCCTCCATCTCTCAGACCTTCAGTCTCTTGACCTATAATTTTCACAGCATACACCTGCATATCTTTTCCTAAATGAATGGATCTCATCATCTGTCAAATCAATACATATCAGAAGTGGAGAAAAGATGCAAATTTATCTCAGTAGATGTTGCATTTTAGCATCTTGACTCCTCACAAATCAAAAGCTGCGTAGCAGCGCTGATGGAAGCCAACAATGTGCCTTTATGAACATATTAATATTTGCAAACTTAATAAAATGAGAAAACCTGAATTCTTCACGTAGATCACAGAGTATTTCTGTTGACTTGGCATGGACTGCAACAAAGAGCTTTGAACCAAACAAGATTTGAGCTCCTAATAATAATCTATTTCTGAATAGATTATTCAAGAATACATAATCTTTCCTCCTTCAGATATAAAGAGGTTCAGCCACTCTTGCAGACCTAGGCAGTAAAGCTGAGTACATGCAGCCCGAGATAGTTCCTAAAGCTCTTTTAGATTGTATATTAGGGAAAATTTCTTCACCAAAAGTGTGCTCAGGCATTGAAAGAGGCTGCCCAGGGCAGTGGTGGAATCACCGTCCCTGGAAGTATTCAAATCCACGTACATGAGGCCTTCAGTGACATGGTTTAGTGGTGGACTTGGCAGTGAGAGGGTAATGGTTGGACTTGATGATCTTAAAGTTCTTTTCCAGCCTATTTGATTCTATGTTTCTATGAAAGTTTGACTAGGCAAATAACTAAGTCTTATCTGTCACCGCCAATCTTATCTACTTATAAAAAGAATAACAGGAATGGGAGGACTGCCTAAGACATAAATAAGGTCCGTGATTGTCACTATTATTTGCTCAAGCTGCCTGCAAGTGAGCAGCTTGTTCTTTGTGAACATCACTTCTTGATTTCTTTGATGTGCTTGCTTTGTGTGTTGTTAGCAGTGCTGATTTATGAGATAGAGGATGTCTGTTCATGAGCAATTCCATGGAGATCATTAAATCAAAGGCACAAAACACTCGTGAAATGGGAACACTATCTAACCAATAAAATATGATACAGGTGTGGGCCAACAGCCTGGAGGTCACGAGCATTTTCAGTAAAGACCAGTTCTGATTTCTAGCTCTTCTTCTGGCCTCTCTTTACTTTCAGCCGTTTCATGAAGTACAAACTATGGAGAGGGAGCAAACTGTTACATATTAGAAAGAGGATGGCCACGTTGTCCATGAACGAAATACAGGTGCAATCATCCTAAGTAACTTTCCCATGCAAATATCGAACACTTTTAATTTTCCAGGAAGAATCCTTCTCCTAAGACATGTTATACCTAAAAGATACCATCCAAACATCAACTTCTCAAGGGAAGCTAAGCCTCTGTTACCCAGCGCCCTTCGCGCTGCCCAAGACCATCGCCAGCAGTTTGTTTTTGAGAGCATACTGACATCTCGTGGTTGCATGTGAAACTGTGACCAGCTCATGTACAAAAATTACCTTCTGCAGCGGACGCTATAATTTTCTAGCAGAAATTGCATTGTTTCGACTGATTTCAGAAAGGTCTACGACTGACAGAGAAATATAAGTTAGATGTGGAGCTTGAAAAGCAGAAGTTTGGGGATTTTTTAAGCCAGCTGTTTCCAAAGTGTCTGAACAAGTTCTCAAGCTGGAGCACTTCAGCCCAGGGGCTCACAGATCCTGGCAGAGCCGCCAACGTGAGACTCAAATCTATTTCCACCGTTCACTGCATTGTCTTCAGATGGAAATGGGTGAAGTGATTTGTCTGGAGGATATCCATTGTGACCCAGCTTTGTCCTTCTCCCCAGACCCCTGGAGGGACACTTACACATGCAGTGACCCAGACCACTGGTGGGATCAGGCTTGACTTGATCAGTTCTGTTTACACTAGACAGCGTTTCTGAAGAGTTGGCTGAATCAAGAGAAAAGCTAGGTGAGGGACATGTGAAGTTCAGGACACAAATTATCCCTTTTCATGGAATCATAGAATGATTAGGGTTGGAAAGGACCTTAAGATCATCCAGTTCTAACACCCGTGACATGGGCAGGGACACCTCACACTAAACCATGTCACACAAGTCTCTGTCCAACCTGGCCTTGAACACTGCCAGTGATGGAGCACTCACAACTTCCCTGGGCAACCCATTCCAGTGCCTCACCACCCTTACAGTAAAGAATTTCTTCCTTATATCCAATCTAAACTTCCCCTGTGTAAGTTTGAACCCATTATCCCTCGTCCTATCACTACAGTCCCTAATGAAGAGTCCCTCCCCAGCATCCCTGTAGTCCCCCTTCAGATATTGGAAGGCTGCTGTGAGGTCTCCACGCAGCCTTCTCTTCTCCAGGATGAACAGCCCCAACTTGCTAAAATAAAAATCTCATTTTAAAAAGTCCCAACTTCTCCTGACAAGGAGCTGTAACAATGTCTGTGTTTGGTATGTACATATAATTTTATTGTGGTCTTGGTTCCAGGATGTTCCACGCAAAGCAAAACTCCTGAGTGTGAACGTCTTAAACATTTTACTCCAGAATGCTGGCAGCGGGCAGTTTGACTTTTTGTTCTTCCTTTTCTTTCTGCATATGTCACAGCGGAGCTTTGCTGATCTTTAACCGCTTTTCTGATAGGAAAAATGTCCAGACTTATCAGCTACTTTGTTACGTTGATTTATTTGATTTGTTATTACACCCAGCTTCTTCGTAAATCATTGCTTAGGGCTAAACCTTATAACTTGCCTGATTTGGTTGAATATTCTGCTATTCTAGTCAATGAAATTCTGCTATACAACAATTACACTGGGAGTGAAAAGAAAGTGAGAAATGTCATCAAGGAGAAAAAAATCACAATAAAACCAAACACTTCTCTGCATATAGGGGCAAGACTCATGCATGCATGATTTCCAACCCATTCTGTATAAGATGTAGAAAGCTTAGAGGGGGGACTGAGTCTGAGCTCCCCAAAGCATATTCACCACCTGCCTGGGGGAGGGCACTGTGAAGAATCTTCTTGTGCCTAATTTCAGTTAATTAATCTGTTTCAAGCAAATTTAACCCTGGGAGCTGGTCTCTGATCATCTCCTGTGTGTCTGACGGGTGAGTGTTGTCCCTCTTAGGGTCCCAGCGGTGCTGGAGGCTTGTGCAGAATGAAGACCAAGATGGCCGTATTTGCTCCCTCCACAAAGGCATAAGAGATCTGGGGGTCTGCAGAGGAGTGGGGAAGGTGGTGGAGTGATTCTGACATTGTACTGATGCTGAACAGGCAGTTCAGTCTGGGACCCTCCACCAAAACCTGAAAGGAAGGCTTGGCTAAAAGGCTCTGCAAGAAGCAAGCCTGGGAGCTGACACAGTCTGTATTAGCACTGACCTCGTCTAGATCTAGCCCTGAAAGGGGCATTCCCACCAAGCAGTGACCCTAGGGACTCCACGGGACACCACGCTTCGCTTTCCTCACCCCTTGGCAGTAGATGGTCTCCCATGCTGATCAGTAGAGGCAACACAGCACTGAGAGCTCTCATAAAAGGAAATAGACATGGATGTGAAAAGGAAGGCCAGCAGGTACAGCTCTTGGCTGTGGAGATTGTTTGCAGATGCTATTGATTTCTCATAGAGCTACACCAGCTCAGCTATGTAAGTTGTCTCTTGTGGGCTTCAGGTAAAGGACTTTTTTCCCCGTGAGTGTGGTACTCACAGGGAGTGGGAGAAACAAGAAACAGGGGTTCTCTTAACACAAGGGAAGTTTATGTGACCAATTTCTAGCTCTGTCAAACAGTGAAAAGTGGATCAGGTGTTCACAGAGCAGCCATTCAACATCATAGAACAGCTGCTGTGTCCACGTATAGACAAGCTTGTGGCTGGACAGCAGCACTTAAGTGGCAAAGGCCAACCCCAGGGAGCCCACAGCCACTCACCATGGGGCACAGTACCTCCCCATGGGCCATGAACACCAGCAGACTGCTGCACAGGCAGCTGCCCTACCCTTTCCCTGGCTGGCCTCCATCACTAGCCGCCGGGAAGCAGGATCCAAACCAGGCAAGGCCAGGAAGTGCCTAGGGATGGGCTGACGTTTCTAACCCCTCCCTCTGCTTGAGACAGGAGGAAAGTAGCCTGGAGGCACCGGGGCCAGTCATTATGCTGGGGACCAGGCTTCATATTCATTCTTGTTCATCAAAACATCCAGGAATGTCTTGCCTAAAGCCAAGCTAGCCTTTGTAGATAGCTAGGGGTGAGGATGTCTGGGGCTGAAGCTGATGCCTGGTTTACTGCAATTTAAATTCCCCCAGGCAGGCCCTTGTTACTGTAGGAGACATGGAGCAGGAGGCAAACTGCATGAGCAGAGTGGTTGTACAGTGTGGTACAACAGAGGAAGAACTGTTTCCTGCTCACTTCAGTGCCTCCTGGTAAAACCAAAACAAAACACACACACAAAAATTGCGGAAGACTACTCCAGTGTTCACATGAGCTCACAGAAGATACTGCATTGGATGGTTAGCTACATCTTTCATTGCCTACAGGACTTTGCCTGCCTCCCCAGAAAAGTGTAGTCCAAATGGGCACTGTTCAAATTAAATACTCATGGCTGGGAAGCTCGAAGTATTTATCCCAGAGGGACAGGCTGGGGGTCATTCCAGTAATGCTTAGGGTGTATTGCTCTTCACTCCAGCCTTTCAGAAGTTGTGAAGGGTGTTTCACTCCAGGGAAGACACTTTCTGCAGTCCTCAGCAAGGCCTTTGCCTGTTATGTAGTGATGGGTTTTCCCAAGAGAGCAAGAACTTGCAGGCTTGGAGAGACGTTAGAGCCTTCAGAGGATAGGGAGAGTTCCCTCCAAAGCAAGTCAGACTTCACTGTTTACAGTCCTCATTTATAACGTGTTGTAAAACCCAATCCATGCCAGCCCCTCCTCCTAGCTTTCCTTTCCAGCTTGACTGCACCTTAATGGTGCCCACACAGGAGAGGCTCTGGCAGGGAGCATGGCCACCCGCAGCAAAGGTTGCAGTGTGTGGGCTGCTTTGATCTGGATGGCAGCACACAAACTGTGGCAGAGGGAACAACATGCACATGTCAAGCTGTCAGCTCTGGCCAGAGTTAAGCCTTGTGGGGAGTGGAGGGCATATCCCTGTGGAAAGGCTTCCCTGGGGGTTTTGCCTCTCCTGGGTCGCTGAAGTGTTCTTCCCAGCTCTGTAATGCAGTTTCCTGTCCTTCCCTAGGTGATTCCAAAGGCCTGAGGAGGGAAGGGATCCAAGCAAAATTATTATAAAATATCAATTCAACTCATAAAGTCCTTGACAAGGGGAAAACACAAGCAGCAAACAGCATCAAAGTTGGGACTAGGAAAAGAGCTGCTTCAATGGATTGTGGATTAGCCCTTCAAAGCCATTCATAACTAGATATTTGCCTCATTTCTTTCAACATCATTCTTGTTCCTTCACCTAAGAGGTTTTGACGCCAGCTTTTCTGATGGATACCCCTGACTGTGCATCTGCCATGGCCATAACTGTGGCTCCATTGCGGTGCAAGTCATCACAGATGCTGCAAACAGTCAGACAGAAGAGGGGATGAGAATAGAGAGGGACAAAATATTATTTTCCTGCCTTTTTTGCTGACAAGAGCATTTATTCCCGTACAGTCCTGAAGTGGAGAGGAAAAGATCTCCAGAACAGCAGTATTGGGATGCAACAGAAAATCTTACTGATATTTAAATGAAACTGAGCATTTATGACAGAGTCAGATTCCCTTTGGATAAATGTAATTTTAAAAGTGTTGAAACAGCACAGTTTGACATTGCAAACAGCATGCACTTTGGAAGAAGCTGCTTTAAACCATCTATTCTCTTGCAGGCTCAGACTAAACTTTCTGGAAAATGCTTTGTTGAGAAACTGCTGATTGTTGCTGCTTACTCTGCAGTGCAGAGCTTTTCCCTGCCTCCCAAAAGATGAGGACACATGAGATTCTGCCTGCAGCTAGAAGTGACTGGCTGCTTGGTTTATTGACTTCCTTTTGCTCATTTGCACTACTTACTTCAAAGCACTATTGGGTGGAATAAAAATGCTTGAAAATCTCGGTAACTGGTGGGTGCTCAGATTCTGCTCAGAGCCCTCCAGCACTAGTGCAGCTTCAAGTGTTATTTGGTCTAGAGTTTGTGAGTATTTGCAGCTTGTGTAATTTTCAGCCTGTCTTGTATCCATCTCCGCACCTTGAGTTCTGGATATGTAAAAGCTTAATGCAGCGTTCAGCAATATCCTAAAAATGTTTGTGGTTTTTTTTCCCCCAGGTATATTGCAAAGTCATGCTCTGACTTGTTCTCTAGTTCGCATCAATCTTCACCACTAGTTGCAAGCACTTTTAAGAGAGCCATTATTTTTGCTATCGGCCAAGAAACGGTCGCAGCGCGCAAGCTGCCTGCAGCTCCACCAAAGCACCACCAGAGGGCAGCAGGACCCTGAGCAGAGCCCACGGCTCGGGGCGCGATGAGGCTCTGCCGCGCCGGGTTTGCCCAGGCCCCTGCGCTGCCTTTGTTCTTTTGATCCACACGAGACGTTACTTTCCTGACACAGCACGCGTTATTTATTTAATCTTTTGGAAGACGGCGCCGAAAATCGGGGCTGAAATCCCCACCACGAGAGCCTTAGTTGTCTCGCTCTTGCACAGCAGCTACGCAATGCGGCTCAGGTTTATTGCGAAGACTAGACTCACTCTATTACTCTAACAGGAACTTTATTGCTACACATTAGCAATAGCAGTTACAGTACCCTCTAGCTTCGAGAGCAAAATCTCAGAAACAGGACCCCCTCTTCTACACATCTAAGGAAAGCAGCTGCCAAAATGCTGGTTTCCAGGATGCAGTTTGTCATAGCTTCGTACAGTCACTGCGTAGTTGTGAGCAGGACCCAAGATGCATGCTTCTACACAACAGTGCACCCTTGTTTCTTCTTGGCATTGATGATCTTTGGATGCTTCCCAGTTAGGACCAAAGCGGCTCTTTACAAGAGGGTGTGAAAGTGATCAAAAGATAAAGTCATGTATGTCCCCTCTTCAGCACACTTAGAACACTTTCCACTCATTGGCATGGAGATAGAGAACTGCAGTGTTTGTAAGTGCACAGGCATGGTTTTCTTAACTGCTGCGTTTGCAGACTTACTTTGGGACAACGCTGCAGAAGGAGAGGACAAGCCTTAGTGGAAACACTCAGCTCATCTAGCAGCTACCACACCAGGCTGAGTCTGGCTTGGCTGGACTAAGTTCTTAGTCCTGCTGCTCTTCCTAGGTAACCTCTCCTCCCTAGAGGAAAGGGGATAATATTTTCTGCTCCATGCAAGAACTAGTGGGGACATGAATTGAGGTTTGTTAGCTGGATTATACAACCACGACAAGAATAGTTTTGTTTTCCACTAGATGATGCTATAGACTCTCCAGAGGAACAGAGCTTGTTGCTTGGGGGGGGGGGGGGAGGAATGGTTAACTATGACTTGAGCTGAAGCACAGATTCTGCTCGTCAGGTCACACCCAACCCCTGCTCTTTGATCTTATCTTCAGGGCACTCTAAACTAGGTATTTTACATATATGACAAGAGAGGTTTCAGCCCAGACGACCACCCAGCTACTTAACACTGAGGATAATCAAGCCTGAGTGGCAGCAGACTTCCAGTGCTAGCCTGCAGTTCCAGCTCTCTTCTGTTTTCCTCCTTACTTCTGCATGAGTCTTTATCTAGGATATCCTAACATCAGAGCTGGGTAGTCTATTTCCAGCATATGTCTGCAGCACCCAAGCAGGGCAGATGTTCAAAATTCCTGCCTCATTTAGCTGGAAGCTGAAATGACTCTTCTGGTAAATCCACAATGTGGTAGCAATGGGGAACACAATTTTAGGAACACAAACCCAAACTGTCATCTTCCATGTTGCAGTGGAAGAAAAATGAGAAGGAGGGAAGTTGTGCACACGTCCTCTGAGGAGTGACTTTCCTAATGGCACTCTCATTAGGAGTGACTTCTGCCAAATGCTGTTTACTTTTCTCTGTCAGATCTGTCTGAATTAATCACAAGCAACTCGACTTAAAAGTGAGACTTGTTCTCTGCTTGCTAAGTGACACACACACCAACTGTGAGAAACCGCCTGCCAATGGCTCCATCAGGCAGCCTGCTTCACTGCAACATCTGAAAAATAACAGACACCTTGCCAAGTCTCCATCTTAGCTCATGGTCTCTCCTACAGCCCTCACATGGGTGCAGCTCTATGGCCATGGCATGGTGAAGACTTTGCTCTACAGAATTCTCATCTGGGGAGCTGATCTTGCACTGCCAGCAGGTTCAAAAGAGAAACAAGACAAGAATCTTCCTCCAGCCCAGACTGGCCACACGCAGCTTAGGACTGAGAGAAATCAAACCTGGGTGGCAATGACATGAATTTGGAAGGGTGTGCGAAGCCAGACTGGTGGACTAGGAAAGTGTTAGAGGGTGGTACACCAGATTAAATTAATTGCATTCTTTTCCAGCATCACAAAAACTGTTACAGGCTTTAATGCACTATATTCACGGAGTAAATGGACTCTTGTAAAAGCAGTCCTCAATTTCTCATCCTGTTATCACTTCCTTTTTGTACAGTGATTTGTTCAGTACATATTGGTGGTATTTTTTTCTGCCTTTACAGATTAATTAAGGAATACTTACCACACCTACATCAGAAGATATAACTGCCCTCTGCAACATAGTCTTTGGCATTTGCATACTCTTCTTTCCTCAGGAAATCTGGGACAAAGACAAATGTGTTTACACAACAGTTAGGATGTCTGACTTGCCCTTGGCCTTCCAGGTGCTTCACAGAGAGTATATTTTGCCAAGTCACACAGCAAGTACTGTAACTTTTGGGGTCTGGTAACAGCTGTGAAAACCTTGGCTGACCATCTTTGATGACCTACAAACTCTTTTGACCTGGACTGAAATGACCTGCTGATGCTCCAATTCATGCAGCTGCAGAAAGTGAAGAACTCAAGTGAAAGTGACCCAGTTTCTTTGAGCTACCCATTGCTGACAAATGGGAAGGAGAAATAGCATTTTGAAACTGTGAGTATAACAGGAGGAGATTAGCATGTTCAAGTGATCCCAGATGCTTCCACATGAAGAGCCAAAGCAGTGCTCAGGAAGTCCTTGGTCTCTTTTGTGGTTTATGTATCCCCTAGTCAATCGCCATCACTTTTTTTGTGCCCCCTACGTGCTTTCTACATGATAGAGGTCAATGGCTGGATGAATGATGGGAGACAAGTGCTTCGCGTCAGCCTCTCTCCACTTACCGCCATAGGGGGTAGAGGGGTTATTACTGCCTCTGTGCTGTTCCTTCCCTACCTGCCTGACTCCTTTCTTGAAGGAAAAGGAACAAGGTAACTTCATAAACCAACGTGCTAAGCCAGAAAAGTTGTTTTTTTCCATCAGGTTTGTCCTTAGAGTCACAAAGACCATGCACACCTGTAAAAAGGCTTCCAAGTATTTGGTCAAAAAGGAATTCCTATGAGACAGGCTGCAGTACAGCAGCCCTTCATTCTCAATATGGGGATTAACTACATCACTGTCTTAGAAATCTAGAGGATTTTGCACAGCCATCCTCTGAATAAAGTGCTGCTAATGCATGTCTTAAAAATCCTTCAAAGTTTGACAGAGAGCTAATTCTTTGCAAAGACACTTTATGATTTAACTGTCACTAGTATGGTGAAAATCTGTTCATTCTCTGGCATCTCAAAATCTCTAAGCCACATATCATGGCTTTGATCCAGCCGAGCCTTCAGTATGAATGTGCACCCTAAACACGTGCATTATCTTATCAGATGCAAGCGCTAGCATAACTAAGAGCCATCATAGCAGAAATGTTCTCTAGGTATAAGAATTTCTCTCTTCAAAATGGATGTTGAATATCCTCTTTGCATGTACTTTTCATTACTCCTCATCTTTAACAGAAAGCTTCTTTAAGGAATTTTTTGCAATCAAGGAAGTGGGAGCAAAAGGGAAGCGGATTAAGAAATGTCATGCAAATATGAACAACAGTTTCAAGTTACCATGAACTTGCATGCAGTCTGTACAAACCTTTCATAAGTTCGCATATTGAGGTTTGTTCTGCATTATTTTTGGAAGCTGGGTGGGGTTCCTCCGCTATCTGACGTTTCCAAATCTCTTCTGTTCTCTGTAGAGAGCTCTCAGGCTATCCCGTCTCTTGGGTGGTATCTCTAGGTCTGTCTGCTATTCCAAGGCTCTGACCTAACAACTGTTATGTTTAAACAACACCTCTGGGAGTGAGCTTTCCCTCTCTGCCTGTCTTTAAGATGGGTGGGAAACACTTTCAGGTCCCAGCTATGCACTGTGCTCTGTCCTTGCTGACTCTGTCCAGGTTAGCAGGATGCACAAACACACCCAAGAACACAATTCCCAGAGTGACAAGCTAGATATGGCTTAAAACAGAACATGTTCTACTGCATTATTAAGCGGCTTGTTCTCTGATAAACTGTAAAGCTGCTCTGTTACACGTTTGTTGTACTTTGAGGTACCTGAAGGAAACAAGATTTTCCCCCTCAGCACTGTTGAGCAGTCATGATAAAAGCATTGGCCTGCTTACAATGGGGAAACATTCCAGTTACATAAACAGCAGAGAAACATTTTTTCCCCTCTGCATTCCTAGGGTAAGCTGGCTTTAGCTTAGTCCATAACTTAACTTCTGTGTGCGCTGTTTCCTCTGCTGCCTACACACACATAAATTCATTTCTTCAGAACCACAGGCTGTTGGCCACTGGAAAAAAGGGGTTTAATGCCTTCTTGTAAAAGCCATCAAAAGATTTTGAAAACACGTTGAATGACCACCTCTAAAATGCCCTTCTGAAAGATGTAAAAGCTGTCTTGCTGGATGAGGCTAAATGATGCTTTCAGCAGTGTTCCTTTCCAGCAGTGGGCACTAATGACAACCCTACAACAGGACAAGTTAAAACCTCTTCTTTTTCTTCTTCTTCTTGTAAAAAGTCTCAGCTTCCAGTGTCTAACAGTGTAAGAACTTTCTGACATGTCAGCTACTGAGCTTAGATTCGAAGTATTGAATTCAATGCTTGGGTTTAGATTCAATTACTGAATTAAAAGCCATGCACAATTCTCTTGCTTGAATCTACTGAATCTGTTTTAATCTATTCATATAATTGTCATATTACTAGTATTCCATCCTAGGTGAGTTTCAGAGTCTCATTTGTGTAGTGTGTATAGTGAAGAAGAGGTCAAAAGAAGGGGAAAGAACTTACTTTTCTTGGTTTAAATTGGCTGCTTTACATTTCAAGTCCGTTGCCTTTAGCTATTGAATTATTAACAACAGTAACTCTCAACCCCCTGCACTTTGTATAGTTGTATTCACAGTCATGTTCCCAGGAGCAAGAGTTATTTCACACATTTGATGATTAATCTACTCTTTTGTTTAGTTTGACTTTAAGATGAGGCAAGATAACAGACATATAATAATGCTGATGTGGCAACATGACAGGGTATATAGGGCTGCAATGTTCTTTATTCTGTTCTCTCTGTATCTATAAGAGGAAGATGAAAGCATTCCTCCCCCCCCCCCAACATATACAGGGACTCAAAATTAATGAAGTGCAAGAACACCATCACAACATAATGCATACTGGGCTCTGTTTTACTGGTTTTCCTTCCTTTGGATTGGAGTTTCATCTTGACCACAACAACAAAAGGCAGGTGGAAATTATGATTGAAGTAGAAGTAGAACCTGGGGGCCATTCCAGATTTTCTTCTTCTGCAGCTCAGGCACATTTCTTCACTCTGGAATGCTCTCAGTAACGTACACTGCAGTCAGGCCAATTCTACATCCATTCTACTAAACTGCCTGTACCCTGTTAATTAAGATGTCATAAACTTGCTGGTTCATTACCTTTGAAACTCAGCTTTAATGAAAGGCTGCTGGGCTTTTAACCTGGCACATAATTGCTTCAGGTTGTCTTGATTCCTCCAGATGAATTTCAGGCAAAAGAGCGAGCAGAACAGACAACTTAATTTACCTATTTGCTAGCTAGCGTCAGCACAGGCCTCAAAGTAAGGCTGCTCTGGAATGCCAGAGATAGCAAAAGCCCCACATAACTAAACAAACAGCTCAGAATAATAAACTGATGCATGCAATTTCCTGCATTGTCTCTTTGGAGTCAGTGGGCTCATGGGGCTCGTAAGTGAGCAGGGAAAAGACCACCATCTCAGCCAAAAAAAAGAGGTACTTCCATAAAACAAACACTCTGCAAGAGCTGTGTCATCTCCAGTGAGTGTTATTTCATCTTTTCAATTTGTGATCAAAATGGAGATTACCCGAAAAAAGCAGCAGCCCAGGAAGTCTGATAGACATGGGTTCAGATCATGCTCAGAAGTGGCAGTTCTACTTCAGCCCCAGCACTACGGTTTCTTCTGTAAATAACCTGTGGACAATACTTTATGAAAACCTACTTTTCAGGTGCACATCAGAATGTCATTTGGCACAAATATATGGAAGTGGGGGCCATGTTCTCAAGTGTTGACTACTGTCACCTTTCTATTGAAGGCAGGGAGAGCTGCAGCAGTGGGTGCGTTACTCTGAGTGCTGAAGCTTATCTGAGTAGCATGTAATATTACATATGCACCTGTTTGCATGAATTATTGCAAAATTCATGGATTTGCTTCCTCCCTATGTCTCTTCTACTCCTGTTGGATTTTCTTTTCAAAACAATTACATGACAAAAAATACTGATCCCTTTTCCAATTTGAAGCTGCAGTCTGATGTTTTTTTAAGTTAGCGGTAAATGCTCTCTTACAGCATGTTTCATATTTGGGTATAAGACAGTAAACCTGATGTTCAGCTTAAGCTGCCTTTAAAAGACTCTGGACATACACACAATATTGAATCTTTGCTATGAGTAAGTTTGTAAACAAATTCAGAAGAACAACATGAAGCCAATAGATCTGCAAGCCCCTTGATCCTTTTTCAACAGATACATACGTTTGTTCAGTGTTTGGTAAGCTACTAAGAATAGTTGCTGATCCATTCATCCAGCAATATTTGTATGGTCTAGCTGTCCATGTGAGGGTCACAGCCTTCATTCAGACTCATCCAGGTGTGTGCATGTATAGAGAAAGACTAATTATGTCTGCACTCTTTATTCATGTTCCTGCTGCCTTGCACATCGCAAGCAGTTGTGTCCAAAAGGTCAAAAAGACATCCTAGCTGTCTTATTTCCCAGCTTCAGAGGAATCACTTTTGCAACCTGAATGTATGCCTCAAACTTCTCAAGTGGTCTTAAGTATAGGATTAAGGTAGCAGACAGAGATTTCATGTTTCCCTTGTCTCTCTGGAAAAAATGGTGTGCTAGAAACAATACAAGTTTTAAAATATTTGGAAGGCAAAACTAGCAGAGCTTGCCAGAGAATGATTGCTTCACAACAGCGCTCAAGGTTTCAAAACTTGTTTTCAATGTGCGCTAGAGGAAAAACAAAGTTCTTCCAATGCTTTCAGGAAGCAGAATTGTGACAAAATGGGTCTCCTGAGACACAGAAGCCCAGGGCACACATTTGCCACCTCTAACAGAGAATCTATCATGTTCAGTTCAAGAATCCTCTCAACTTGTATATAAGGCTTTATTAAAAATTATGTTTTGTTAAATAAAGACAGTATTTTTCTTATTTTGAAAGCCTATGGTAAACCTATAGGGTCTATCAGCTCTAGACTAAGTGTCACCTTGTGGATCTGACAGAAGCTGAATGCTTCATCACAAAAGCCCTGACCCAAAGGCCAAGATGACAGCAGAAACACTCTTAATTTTTCTATGCTATGAATTTTATTGTTATGTTACTTTCTTAGTCCTACATTTATTGCCTGAATAAAATTCTTCCTCTATCTCTTGCCAAAAAAAAAAAAACCCAGCAACCAAACAAACAAAATCCTGTGGTGAGGAGAGCATGTAGAAAAGTCATGTCAGAAGATAAGAGCCATAAGCTTTCCAGAAAGACACATGCTCTTCATGCTGCTTTTATTTGTTCTTGAAGTGTAGGAGAGCAGTGAATAACACATGCATTTTGTATGTCATGTATGCTCACCCATGTTATGCCAGAATCTTTACTGGTGAACCAAGCGTCTTGCCATTTAACCTTCTGCCGCAACTATGCAGAGTATTTAACAACTCAGGCCAAGGAAGTAAAAGTTTCTAGGCATACTTGTGCATCGATCTTAGCATTTTAATGTGCAAGTGGTCAAATTCTTCTGTAGTCAAAGCCCAGAAAAATAAATGAGCTTTCCCATTTTGCTTCATGTGACTGTTCAAGATTGTTTTATGAAACAATAACCAATGTGACTTTCCAAGGTCATGTGCATGTTAGTGATGGAATTCAAATATAAAATGTCAATGCACTCTTAATTAGGTCAAGATGTCTGAGCAAAATTCCTTCTGCCCAAAGTATACTTTTTTCCATGCATAGGATAATTAAAATAAATTATGCCCATGAGAAAAGCCATGCTCTATCATCAAAATCCCATTTATCTAGATAAACTTCAAATCCCTCCCTTGTTCTGTTCAGATAAAGTTCCTCTGTCTTTATTTGCAATTGATCTGGCTTTGCTTAAGCTTAGTGTAATGGGTTGGGGTTTTTTGCCTCTGTAGCCTCCATGATTTGGTTTTCATCATTGAAAAAAAAAATGGAATTCTTAGCCCCTTCTGTTTTCCAGCTGCCCTCATGCTCTTTATCTTAACCTTTGTTAGTGACCTTACAGGCCTCTGTATTTGGCCAGCTTTAAGGAGCAACAAGAAGAGCCATCAACAGGCTCTTCTCCACCCTTAGGTTATAAGGTGAGGCAATGGTCAGATGGCAGAGAAATGCCACACTTCCCTCATAGACGTAGCAATGGACAGTCCACTTCACTACAGCTGTACACTGGGGAGATGGCTTAGACAGACAGCCAGACCACAGCCACAGGAACACAATGAAATGATCCAGTATTTATTTTTGTAACAGATACTTCAGGTCATGTTCTTCCTTTCCAGTATTTACATAAGAAAGTACCTCCAGGCCCACAGCTTTCTATGGGATAGCTCATGAGTAGTAATCACATCCACATATAACAGCATATTCAACACTGAAAAGGATGATTGGCTCTAGCCTTTAAAATTGGAAAAGCTCCCTCCCTTCTTCTGTAGTATCTGGAGTAAGAAAGCTAGCCTCTACACCAAGGGCAAGTGTTTGTCTTGCCACTCACAGTTTTACAAGTCTTCATCATCCTTCTACTCAGGATCTTTCTGAGCAGTTGCCTGTGGGATTTTTTCCCTCTGAGTTTTAACACTCCAGAAAGATGTTCCCTTAATGTAAACTTTAAAACATGCTCTCAGGAGAAAGAAGCAGAAGTATATAGTGAAGGTGAAGGGAAACAAAGAAGAAAAAATACTTTCTTCTTTCTATTTAGGGGGGAAGGAGAGAGAATCAATGCTCAGCTAGGTCCTAGATATTTCAAAAGGTTCTTACTGGTCTGCAATGAATGCAGCTGGTAATAAATTAATAAAATTTAGTTCATTAAGTTAACAAGTCTTAAACCTCTCACTACTGTTTTGTAGAAAGGAAAATTTTTGTATTCTTTTTCCCTTTCAATTAGAGCAAATTGCATATTCCATTATTAACCCTCCTTCAGTTCTGAAAACTTCTCTTTAGGAGTTGAAACTTTCTACTCTTTTTCTAAATGCAACTACTTAACAACTTCACTGAATTTGGCTATCACTGAACTTGGCTTTGATTTTGAGCTTTTTATCATGCATGCCTTTCCTGCTCAGGGTTACATACCTGAACTGAACCATTAAATGCATGTATCCATATCTGTTTCTTCAGTAGTTCCTGTAGGCATGCTGGTAACTCTTGCACCTGCAAACTCAAGATTGTATGGGACAGAACAAAGGAAAGAAGAAAAATTGATACTTTTTGTGGTCATAAATCTGTTACTTTAAGAATTATGTGCAATACCATATCTAATTATTCTTTTAAGGACACCAGTTCAGTAAAACTCACTTTCATGTAGCATTAGCCTTCCTTTTCCCTCTTGGCTCTATAGCCTTTTTTTCAGTGTCTGATAAATTCAGGGAACTTTATAAAAAAAAAAGCATGCGAATGTACTTTATGCTTCATTTTTAACATTGAGACTTTTCCAAGCTGTAATAAGTAATGGAGATCTGCAATATATCGCATTCCGTTTTCTTATATTTATTTACACACAGTAATGGTACACTGATAATCAGCAAATGGAACACAGAACGTGCAAAAGTTCCAGGTTATGTAAACTGGAAAATTCTTAGAAAGAACTAAATACTTTGACTTTTTATAGTTCTTGAAGGGCTCATCACCTAATGAGATGAAATCACGGGGAAAGATAGGTTATTTTTTTTTTAATGATTGCGGTAAGAGGTCTGGAAATACGTTTGTGACCATCTGCTATTTGTTCCTCTAATTTTAAATAAGTAGGCTTTGTTCTGAACCTCTTTATACAAATAATCATGTCTTCTTGGAAGTTAGAATTCTCATCAACAGTGACAAGAGAGGGGAACAGGAAGAAAGTAAACTTCTGCTAGCATGGCTCCAGCATATACAGGCTGAAGAAAAAAGCTATTTTATGGTCAGTGATTAGCACCATTTTATGGTTGGGTCCTAGTGAAGCTAGTGTGCTTTAAGGTGACTAGTTTACAGAAATGGTTAGCTGCTATGGGTACCAACTCTGTCAAGTATCTTTAAAGAGTTTACACATACTGTGTTAATTTGACAGGGCAGGATGGTCACTACTGGGAGTCCATCCATTCTTGAAGATAATGACATTGAAGACTCTGTGTGCCCCCATTGCTTTCATTAAGTAATAAAATGTTTTAAAAATCTCACTCTTTCCTTTTGAACTACTTGTGATGTGATAGAACCTGTAAAAACCTTAACTAGCTGCATCAAATGAGAGGGAGCCATGGACTAACACTTGCATGTGCACAAACAAAATACTGTAGGAATGAAAAGGGAAGCAATTCTTGTACTTCTGGAGGAAAAAAAAAATGCATTCCTTGTGGAATAATTTTGCAAGTATGTGCAATTAAACATAAATAAATAAGCAAACAGGGTTTATAAACAAGAAGCTTTGAGCACAAAAGACTGTTCAAGTTGGGGTGAAATAAGCCATAGCTTTCATTCACAGAGAAGTTTCAAACCAATTCCCTTCTCTTCTGACACTTCTGCTGATGTCAAGGAAGACAACTTAGAGATTGTACCTAACAAGGAATTCTGTCGTTTCATTGGCTCCTTCTATGCATAATGGTGTCTTAAAGATAGGAACAGAAATTGTCCCCATTTGCCTGGTCTATATACAAGAACAGTTTGGGCCTACTCTGGGTAGAAGCTCGTAAAGGTGCCATCTGACCTGAAGTTGGTCTTTGAGAGATCACAATACACTCTGATAATTGAATACTGATATCAGGATATTGCACTGAAATGTTTGAAAGAAGGAGAAAAATCACAAGCATGTATTTAGTGTGTACATACAAATGATGAGCAGGCAAAATGCAAAAATTAAGTTTGGAATGAGAACCGAAAACCACCAATGGACAGGAGAGAAAATACAGAAGAGAGCCAAATTACCTCTTTACACACAGTGCATGATCCTGGACCTTCAGTTCCCACCTAACAGCTACTAACCAGCCCTGGTGTTTCCCTTCCAACATGTGAGTAGATATTTATAAAAACTATTTATATCCTGTTGGATATAAACAACTTCTCTACACTGTCCTAAGTGATTCCATCCCACATTTCTGGTAAATACGCATGCTTAAATCCTCAATCCTATGATTTTAAGAGGCTTGATCTCAGACATCTTTAAGCTGATTGATTTCTTAGAAGTCCATGAGCCACAAAACTTTTATCAGGATCCACCAGGCTATTATTAGTCATCTACAAAATGGGGCTGCAACATCTGTGATGATGAAGAAGACAAAACTGCAAACAGCAGTAGATCCTAGTTAAAGTTGAGCTTGGTTGTGCAATGGCATTTCAGGCATGATCCTGATAACAGCTCTGTAACCTGGCATGTCTGAGACTGCTGAAGCAGAATGAAGATTTGCTCTGCTGGCGACCCTCAACCAAAGCTCTTCCCTCCCTAAGCACCTATTTCTTTCCTGGCAGGACTTGGTAGAGAGAAGGCCCTTGTCTTCAGCAGTGACAAAGACTGCATCACAGCAAGAGAATGGAGATCCTTTTGACCAAATCTCTCCTGATTAGACAGATCCAAATCTCTTCAAATCTATCCAAAGCCTGGTACCTAATGCAAGTCAGTGGCTGAAACATAAGCTTCAGTGAACACAGAGCTGAAGGCCAAAATGAAATCATCATTTCTTTGAAACAGAGATAGTTCCAGTTAATTGTTAAAACAGGAACAAGGTGCCAAGGCACACCTAACTAAAACAGCTTTATAAAACTGAAGAGTACTAGCACTGAGTTGAGTAGACATAACTATCCAACATGACTTACTTCTTCGACATGGTTATTAATCTCAGTGAGAAAAAAAATAAAAATGTTCCTATTTATGACAAAAACAGGCTTTATACAAGATACAGTAAAATATACCAACCAAATTTATTCTATATCTATTCTATTAATCCTTTTTCCAAGATTTGTCTATGAATAGTGGCAGTGCTGAAGCATACAGCAATTTTTCCAAAGTAGTATGTGAGCTCTTAGTACAAGCTGTCCACTGACAAAAACTATACAACTCATCTTCTGCCATACACTCTTGAAAGAGATAGCAATTCACTTCATTGTTTGCGTATTATTATCCTTGCTTCATTTCCTATAATGAGAAAGGATGAAGTCTAGACCTCAAATTAGGAAAAGTTAGAATCATGAGATGAAAAAAGACCTTAATGTCCTTTAATCGAAATAATAAGAAGAGTTAGGCAGGTTTACCTATCATAAAATTCATTAACATACTAATCTGAAGGCTGTGCATGCAGCCAACATGTAAGAAAGTCACCAAGAAACCATTTAGAAGATGTTTTCCCCTTATCTTTTTATTCAACTGTAAAAGTTAATAAATAATATTAATAAAATCTTGAAAATAAATTTCTGAATCACACAAGACTTCATGAAAAAGGACCTGGCAATAAAATGAAAATGTCCAGGTATTTGTAACAGAATATAAAAACAGGGGAAACGAATTTAAAAGTGGCCAGCTTCTATGTCAGTGGAGGTTCATACTTCACTTCTTGCAAAAATTCATCTAATGGCAAACATCAAAAGCAATATAAGAAACAGCATATGTTGACTGAACTAGGTTCATCTAATTCCCTCTTCCTTTATGGCATGCAGTACCTACCGATCTGTCGACACATACGCAAGCAAATCTTTGTGACAAGTAGACAAAACACAAGATCATGGAAAAGGTAAATAGCAAGATACAAGGACAGACATTCTTACTGCACAGAGTCCAGAAAACGGGAGAGGGAGGTACAGAGATCATACAGCTCATTATGGTGCTGATGTATCTTCATGTAGCAGGTGAACAGCCTTAGGGACATTACTTACATGAGCTTGTCTATGTGAAGCCAGAATAAAAATTCTTTCCTCTGTGCATCAGAAAACAGGTATAACACTTAGATGATTTGCTTCAGACTAAAATCTGGGATTCTGATTTCTAGAGTTTGTCCAAATTTTGTCATATTTCATAGTGCTTATTCTGACAGTATTTTCGTCAGTAATACACGGGAATTATGCTTGTATACGCTTGGAAGGATTAGGCCCAGAATATTCAGTCTCAGTGTGAGTCCACTGATGTTTATTTGTTTGCTGAAATTTTGGTATTATCTAGTTTTTGTCAACCAGACAGGAAAGGGGACTCTTTGGACTGCAAACAGTAAGAGGATACAACCTGAATGCCATTTCAACCAGAAACAGTGTCACATGAACCAAATGGGTCAAACAGCTAAAAGAAGTACCGAGTTTTCTCCACTTTTTTGGGTTAACTGCTACAAACACATTTGCCTTTAGCATGATTCCAAGTGGCTGAGAGAGGCGAAACAAAACACAGCACATCCTCTTTTCTCTTTGCCTTAACTTCTGACAGGCTGACAAAGTAGACATGGCAGGGTTGTGTGCATGACTTCAAAAAAGGGTTTGTAAGCTCCTGAGGTGCAGAGTGTACCTGGGGTAGAAAAGACTCAACAGATATCTGGAAAAGATGAGGATGGAGGTTGATACTCTTCCAGCTGACCCAATACTGCGTTATCTGTTGGCTGAGATGACCCACTGATGACCTCATTAATGTGTAAAAGAGGTAGGACCTTCCAACTGATTCAGCTCTCCCTTCAGTTTCCTCCTGATCCCGTTTTAACATACTGAGATCAGCATTAATTACTCCTGCTGGCCCTGAAGTTACTGAAGAACTCATACCTTTTTCTGTAGGAGAAAAGAGAGCATGTTCTCTCTCCAGCCTTGTATATTCTCTTTTTCTTGGAACTGTGGTTTTAAGAGCTCTTTGTCCTAGATGTGTACCATAGTCATTTTGAAAGCATTTCTTTTTCTCATGTCTTCACTCCTGGGCTGGCATAATTTCAAAATAATATTTTGAGTAACATGCATATTGAACTCTCATACAAAGGGAGTGTGAGGTTCTATGAATGTAATATAGGCCACACTAACTTAGGCTAAAGATCTGTCTATGCCTGAATCTTCTTTTAACTCACACATTTCAGGGAACAGTTTAAAGCTAGGCAAATAGAGTTGATACTCTCACAAAATCTGGGATACGTACCTCCAAGTTGTCAGAGATGGAAGAGATGATACTTTTGTACTGTGTTAAAGCATTGAATGGATTTTTATTCCACAATGGTTTTGCACACACACTTCATTATGATGTGGAGTGGTATTCAGTTGCTTAGGTACACACTGTACCTTCTTTTGAAAGATGTCCCTGCCATTTCCATTTAATGCCATGCAATCTTTACATTTGCAAAAATTGTGAAGATGTTCACTATTCAGTGCCTCCACTTTTCCTCATGATTTACTATCTGTCATATTATTTTGAGTATCAATCACATCTCTTTTCAGTTATCTCTATTCCAGGCTTAAGATACTATCTTGTCTGAGAGAGGCATTTTCATCACAGCACCCTAACTGCATATCTAAAATATTTTATATTCATAGGCAATACTAAAAGTTGTGTGAATTTTAATGAAGAAGCTATATCCCTGGAGTCTGGACTCTTGTCGGGAGAGAGAAGTCATACTTCTCCTGCTTGTGAGTTTCAATTGCAATCGGGAAGAACTGCTCCACCTGCCCCGTATCTTCTCTCCTTGACTCCTTACTCTGTTACCTCCGGAAATAACATAACTAAAGTCCCCACTCAGAAAAGCAGTTTCCAAACATACTTTTCAAGACCATTTTTTAGGTTCTTTGGGGCTTTCTTGATACAGCAAAGAGAGTTTACAAATGTACTCTCATTCTTCTAGAGCACTGTCATACTTTGCTGGTTTACTGCACAACACTGTATTCACAACTAGCAGTCAAAGACTGCCAGTGGTTTTGTTTCAGGGCTACAATACACAGCAAGTTTTGAAAAAGCAACCTGTAATAGCCTGTTGACCAAACCTGTTTTTTAATTGTGTCAGCCTATTCATGAGCAAAAAAATGCCATAAACAGAGTGCATCCTACAGATTTTGCTTCTATCTTCTGTCCTGCCACATGAGAGCATTCAGCCTCCAGTTTACCTGCATTTAAATCTGCCTTTTATGATCAAAAAAGCCTACCATGGTTTTCTCATGGTCAGTGCCCACTTAGGTCTTCTCAAAAATCAAACAGTACATACTTTGGGGTGTAGAATATGGCAAAACTCACTTTAGCATGAATGTACTAGGCTAATGACAGACGGACATTGTGCTTATGGACAGAGTAAGTTTCATGAACTCTCATGAGCTTAACTTAAAAGTACAATGAACATCTGCTGTTCAGACGGAGACTAGCAGATGTTTTGATTTTCCCTACCTTTTTTTTTTTATTAATCTTGGAAGCTAGCCATATGATATTCTTAGTGTGCACTAGGCTTGTCCACAAGTGAAGATGAAATTCCTATGACTACATTGTCTGAATAATGTGGAGCAATATGAATCTTGTTTTTCTTTTTTATAGCTTGAACTAATAACCCATAGCTTGGATCACTCAAATGCTTGTTTGCTCTGCTGAAGACTAAAACACCCAGACCTCTGCCTGAAAGAAGAAGCTTCTGGCAGACTGACTCTTCTTCTCCTACATAATAATTTTTTTCCAAAGTCATGTGGACAGATATTTTGCTCTCATTTAAGAGCTGTGTACTCTCTTCAGTCTGTGTCAGACCTCCCAGAGGTGTCAACAGGATTTGCATATATAAATCAAAACTGACTGCCCTCAATTTGAGTGTGTTTGAACGATTTATGTAGGAAGTCTTCATGTTTCTAGCACTGAACAATTTATCTTAAAATAATTAGTCAGCGAAATGTTGCTATTTGAAAGAATTGCAAGTATCTAATCTAGTTTTTAATGATAAAAAGGTGATAATTTAAGAGATTAATATCTTTTGTTTTCCCCACAGAAAATTCTTTATTTCCTCCATGCATTTTGCTTCGTGTTCTACTTACACCAAAGGCTGAGGCCTAAAATGGAAAAAAAAAAAACCAAAAACAAGCACTCAGTTTTTATGACTAAGATGTTGATTGCCTAGCTTTGGTACCTCAGTACTGAATGTAAAATACATCTTGATCTCTCTTTCAAGCTTCTTTCACTACTGCCACTAAATAAAAATATTCAGCAGTCAGAAACTGCTGAGACAGTGTGTTACAGCAACACATTCTACTGTAGAGAGCTCTCAAGGACGGATGCTGCTCCATAGCGCAGCAAGTCCTTCCTGGTCTTTGTCATGGTTTGGGGATAGTGAATGAAAAGCATGTCTAGAGCTGTAGGCATATAAGACATTGCCAGCACTTGGAGGTGAAGGTTCTCAGGGGCAAGGAGAGAACTCACTTCCTGGACTCAGGAGCTGGACCCATTCTCTCTGTAGTTCCTCCCAAAAGGAGAAAAAAGGAAGAAGTAACTTCCCGAAGCCCCTTTTTTCTCTTTCCCCTCCCTCTCCCAGAATGGATCTGCTCCTTCCATTTAAACCATGAAGACTTTGTCACCTACCAGGAATTGGCCCTTCTCCCCAGAACCACATCAGTGGCTCCCTTCTGGCAACTTTCAGAGGTCATTTTCTGAGAACAGAAGTATTTCTCCTCCCGCTCTACAAATACTATTCCTGAAAGCTTTGCTCCTCATACAGAGTCTTAACACCCCCGGTTGAAATACAGCCTGACATCTTCAAAGGGAAGTGGACAGCAGAGATCAATCCTCTACCATGCCAATGGCTGAAATGGAAGAAAGAAGTCTGGCTCTGTTTGCTTCATATTCTGTGAGGTTTCCCCAGATAAAGACTGTATGTTTGAGCACAAAGATAGCCTTAGCACAAGCTTAAGTAACATCAGGTCCCAATTTCTGCTGTTAAGATGTCATTTTATCTCTCATTTAGATAAAATTTAGAATGCCGCAAGATTCCTGCAGAAGACTTTAACATTTCAGTTGCAGCTGTATTTCCACTGTGGCACAAAGTTGCTAACAGAATATCTTTACTGCAAAAACAAAAGTGACCTGCATTCCTCCAAAAATTGTAGGGTATGTGATACTGCGGCATTGTCTCTGCAGGCAGAAATACTGTGTGGGTTGTGTATAAGGATGTGTTCTGTCCAGCTGTATTTGGGGGAACATGAAGGGAGGGAATATAATGCTTTTCTTCTCCATATTTGGAAAGATGCTTGGCCATGTTTCATTGAGTAATTCAACCAAAAAACTATTTGGCTAAAGGACAGCAATCCTCAGACTGCTTGCTTGCAGAAGGGATTTTAAGCAGGGGTAAAATTTTCCCTTTTGTTTAGTAAGCAGGGTAGTGTTAAATGCCCATATGATCTTGCGGGGAGACAGTAAAGAATTACTGGAATTCATAAAGTCTGTGGATTTTAATAAGACAATTAAAGAGATACAGTGATGTGATTGTAAAAGCAGTTGAGTGCTGCTCTTAAGCTTTTCTTTTCAGGATCAGTCAGCCCTCTTCTGTCACAAGGCAAAAGGCAGTTTACTCACAAGACCCACTGCCTTTTGTTACCTGCTGTTTTGTAATGGAAGAGAGTCACAGTCCAGCACCACCTTCTTGTGCACATTGTCATCAGAAGCCACATGAAACCTGCATTTTCTGCTCAAGCAGTGAAGCCCAAGGGAGGTATTTTGACCTTCAGGGATGTTTAAAGTGGGAAAAACTCCTTCTGCTCTCCACTTCCCCATCTGCTACAGATCAGTATGAACCAAAGCACAAATAATATGCATGAATACAACAGGGAAAAGACCATCAAAAGCAGAGGGCTTAAGCACATCAACATGGAAAGGATTTGTAAAGAGCTGGCAGGCAGGCTTGTAGAAGGCAGTTTCATTACAATGGAGATTTCCCCTGGAAATGGTGCTTTTGGAAAGGCTTAAGTGAACATATAGTGAACAGAATGCTTGCTGCTTACACATGCACACACGACCTCTGCCATCAACATGACTTTTGAAAGCACAGCCCCATGGATAAAATACCTTCCTGATGATTTCACAGGCTAAATTCACACTTTTTTAGTTTTGGTTTATTCCAGAAATTATTCAATATTTTTCCAAATCATATGGGAACACGCTGGAATACTTTGGATGCTCTCACTCTTTCCCTCATACCATTAGCTTGTGTTTATTAAAGATGCTGATGCTAACTCTCATGTAATGCTTTACTTAGTGTCTTTTCTCTGCACAAGTACGTTGAATGTCAGTGATTTTGAAGACAGTAACCTGTGTTATACACAAGGGGGAATGCATGAGGAGAGTTACTCACTACTCATAGGTCACAAATTCTTTTTGAAGTCTTTTTTATGCTAATTATGCATGGATTGCAAGGAAGTTTTCCCTTTCCACTTCAATATTCCTTGATTTTGCTTCCCATCAGTACCATGTTTGGATCTCTGTCTTGCATCCAGAGTCACAGCTTAGCTGTTCACCTATTTAGTCCTTTTCTACTGTGAACTCACTGCATGACAAATGTACTTACATCTTGAATTGTTGATTTCACTCTGATGCCCTTATACAAATACAGTTGAACCTACAAGAGCTTCTGTGCAGCATGACTGCAGGTCCCGAGAGACCTAGGAGAATACACACATTTTCAAAAATTGCACATGTATCAATGAAAAAAATGTAATTGCCCTGTTATTCTTTACATTCTCAATTCTGAATTGCCAAGACTGAAATTAATTGCTGTGTTCTCATAGTCATACCTGATTGTGGTTCCCCACACTGGCAATGCCACTGGCTCCTTTCCTTGGAAGGAAGGAATGCCAATTAGAGGGACCTTGGCACACTCGTGAGGTGGGCTGATGCCAGCTTTATGAAGTTCAACCATGCCAAGTGCAAGGTCCTACACCGGGATCAGAGAAATCCCAGCACAGCTACAGGTTGGGAAGAGAAGAGAATCAGGGCAGCCCTGCACAGAAGGACTTGGGGGTGTTGGTCGATGGAAAAATGAACATGAGCCGGCAATGTGCGCTCGCAGCCCAGAAAGCCAACCGTATCCTGGGCTGCATCAAAAGGAGCATGACCAGCAGGTCGAGGGAGGTGATCC
>JAOEHY010040066.1:0-29937 GCA_025447955.1 Psilopsiagon aurifrons | reverse complement strand
CCAAAAACCCAAACACAAAACCCTTGGCCCGGGTTGGGCGGGTGGGGGCCCATGGTATAGGTGTGGTGATAGTGGTCAGCTTGGTAAAATCCACACCCCCTTCCCCCATCCCCAAACTGGCATTTTGGGTACAGGGTTTGACGGGGGGGGGGGAACTTCACCACTGCGAAACTTCCCCCGTCTGATTTCTCCATTAGGGCTGCAATAGGTGGAAGTGATTGACTCACTATGAGACTGCTGTTTTTGCCTCTGACTTGGGATGGAGACGGAGCTGGAGGAGCAGTGTCTCTGTGGCAGGCAGACGCTGGAGCTTGTCACTTACCTCTCACTGCATCCAGCCGTCCCTCCCCCGGCCGTGGGGCTGCAGGTCCTGGAGAGTTAGCTGGCGGGGGACCCCAGATCCACTCGGGTTTCTTCCAGGACCGACGTTCGGCTGCTGCTTCTTAGGCACAGACCCAACCCCTCCATTCCAACCACAGGGGGAGGGAAAAAAATAAATGTATCTTCTTCCAAAAGGGGAAAAACAAAAATCAAATCAAAAAAATTTAAAAGAGGGAGATTATAAAAAGAAAAAAAATAAACCCCACGCGTTTGTTTTTCTTGGTTTGGTTTCCCCCTGCCACCCCCCGGAGGAAATAAAGAATAAAAATAGATAAATCCCAGCGACCAAAAGATCCAGACTCAGGTGAATTTAGCTTCAAACTCCCTCTGCGCTTTCAGAGCCTTCAGCCACAAATGGGCTCTGGAAGATGCTGGGGGACCCATCGTCGCCAAAGTGTCATCAAATATCCTTTGGGCTCAACTCCGCTCCTGCCCAGGGAGGGTGGACTTCTTCCCTGCTTGCTGCGTGCTGTGGAGTTGGCAGGGACCTGCCTGGTTCAGCCCCAGCGTGGAGGGTGGGTGGGTTGGTTGGTTGATGTGGGTTGGTTTTCTCCTTCTTTTTTTTCCTCCTTTCTCGCTGCTATTGGTTTTCCTGCTATCTGATCCTGAGCGAGCGCTGCAGCTCGCCGCTTCCCTGCTTTCCCCCCCCCCCCCCTTCCCTCCTCTCTCCAGCTCCCAGCCTTTTGACAGGGAATGAAACACAGACACCCAGTGAGACAGGCTCCAGCTTCTACAAAGCTCCACTCCCTCCTACTGCCTTTGTCCGTGAACAGCAACTACTCCAACTCTGCTCGTAGACACAAGTGAACCTCTGCATCAGCACTTTCCTAATGGCTGCTTCACTCGACTCCTTCGGCCCTTCTTCTTCTTCTTCCTTGCTTCCTCTCCTTTACCTTGATGGCTTCCGCTTGCTTTTTCTAGCCCGGCCCCAGCTTTGAGAGCCACAGCCACACCAAACAACCCTTTCCCGATGGATCCATCTCAGCTCCCCCGCTCCGGCTGCTGCGGTCGGGGGGTTGCGGCCCCGCAGTCCATCACCGTCCTTTCTGGGCGCCTTCCATGAAAAATCGATGGCGGGTACCGCCGTCCCCGGAGGCTTCGCTCCACTTTCGGCTGCTTTATAAGGGGCAGGGTCTGTGTGAGCTGAGAGGAGGGCTGGGGATTGAACCACTTCTCTTATTGCAGGCTGAGATTTCTATTTTTCGTTAAGGATTGATTGGAGTCCAAGTTTGGTTCGTGGTGGTGAGCGTTATTTTAAGCCATTTGGGAGGCTTTGGGTGCCTCCAGGTCACTCTGTCCTTACAACAGCAAAGCCTTTTTGGACAGGGTCAAAGTGGAACCTTGCTCCAGCAGCCTTTTTCCCCCTCCATGGAGGCAGAGGGATGCTGCAGTGGGCTCACAACCCCGGCTGGCTTCCAGCCAGAGGAAGATGCAAACCAGCCACTGTCTGTAGTTTCTGATAGACTTCCTCCTTACCCTGCGAGATCCCAGAGCTGCTGCCTGCTCCTTTTTTGGGGATTCGTGGGCTTTGTTCAAGGAGTCACAGCCAGGAGCCCTCCAGCCTCAACAGTGATGCTCAACACAGCTCAGCTTGGCTGCCAGGCAGCCAGCGGGTCACATAAAACCCATGAAGCCTCCCCATGTGCCCCATCTCCCTTTTGTGTCACCTCCCACCCCTTCCCAGCCTTCTCTGCACTCTTTGTCTCCCAACATGGGTTTGGGACCAGCAATCACTCCCTCTCCTCTTCCTGGTGGCAGCATCCCGGAGTAGTGGTGCTCATCTCCAGCTCCCATCATCTCCTCGGCACAGCAATGGAGCATTGTGCTTCACCTCGCTGCTCCCAAACACCCCTGAACTCCAGAGTATCCCAGGGTGATGCTGGCAGTGCTGCCTTCTCTCCCCTCTCCAAACCAGTTTCCCCATCTCACCCCATTGCAGCAATCCCACAAAAACTAGATATTAACCAACACTTTGGTGAAATTAAAACACAAATAAAACCACTTTTGTTTTTAACCAATAATCCCCAGCAAAAAGCACTGCAGGGCCTTGTTCTGAATCCTGATGGGCAAATCCAGAGGGGATTGGGGTTTTGCAGATCAGAGGGAACAGGAGCTCTCACAGAGCATGACCACAACCACCACGGGAACAAGGGGCAACCATCAGCATCCTAACCCCAAATCACTGCTCCCTTCTGCCGGTCAGGCCGCCCCTCACACCATGGCTTGCTCCTCTTTGAGGGCTCCTCTCCTTCCACCCCACCATGACCATCACTCACAGAAAGCTTTCCCAATCCTCTTGGCCCCCAGCAGCTGTGCCAGCCCCAAGCTCCCTGCTCCGGCCCCCCAGCTCCATCCATTCCCTCCAGCAATAATCATAATTAACATGCTGGGCAGGCTGGAAATTGGCTGCAGGGCTGGGGCAGGGAGCTGGACACAGGCCAGGACAAGGCAAAGAGGCTCTGATGAGAGCAGTGGAAGCAGCTATAGGGTCCCCAGGCCTGGCCCCCTCCCCACCACAGTGTTCTGCCAGGGCAGCAATTTCAAGCTGCTTGAACAGGGTGCTGCTGCAGCAAGGCAGAAAGTGGGAGATATTTGGGGCTTAAATGTAGGGGGAGATGCGGGCATGCTGTGGGGCTGCAGCCCTTGGTCTGGCTGGGAGGGCAGGATGGAGCTGAGCAGCTAGAACTGGCGAGGCTGGTGCTGCCATCACCCTGCCATGCTGGTGGCTTACCCCTCACTCCCTGGCTTACAACAGGAGATGCTAATAAATAGCCTGGGATTTCTACCCCAGCAAGCCCCAAGGTTCCCTTTGCTCTGGGGGAAGCAGGAAGATCCCCCATCAGCTCTGGGCACCACGATCCCAGGAATGGGGAGAGCCATGGGGGAGCACATCACCCCCATCATCCTGCTTTTGGGTGCACGACTGCAGCACTGGGAACCCCAAGTCCCTGGCAGGCTCTTGGCTGATGAAACCGGTTGGGATCCATCCTCACCCTGCAGCCAGGCCAGACTCAGCCACTTGCTTAGGAGCCGTCGAGGCAAGGAAAGGAGGGGATAGACCCAGTGGGGTCTCCAGGAGGTCCCTTCCCAAAGCCGGCAGCGCGGCTGCGTGAGCGAGTCAGCACAGAGCCATTAGGGCTAATTTAATCAAGACGGATGGCCCTGTTGGAGGGCTGCTGCCCATAAATCCCACACTCCCGATGCATTAGTGTCAGGGCTCCTGGAGGAAGAGGCCAAGAGGGAAGCATGGGGGGAGCAGGGCTCAGGAAACATGCTAAGTCACCCGTCCTCCCGACGGCATGGGGCTGCTTGGCCTGGGTACCACCACCCAAGTGAGCTCCCCGTCCTCTGATGACAGCTTAGCCATAGGGATATGATCCACTATCCTCCAGCCCCTCCAAAAGCCCAACAGTTGAAGAGGGTGGGATTTTGAGCAACCGGGTTTTGCTGAACCCCAAAAGGTGCAGGGTTGTTCATAAATCCACCAATGTCCTCTCCTCGCTCCAAGGATTTTCAGCAGGAAGGATAAGGATGCTGGTGGAAATAGGCTGGAAGCCCCACAGTAGCTCACAATATGATATCTGGGGCTTGAAAGTACAAGCTGAAAAAGACCCAAGGGTGATGGATCCAGCGTCCATCCCAAAGCCCAGCCAAGTCACCCCAAACTCAAGCCAATGGGGTACCAGCTCCACTCTCCTGGCACCCTGCTCCTTTCCCATCTCTGCTCCTACAAAATCCATTTTCAGGCTCAAGTTTACCATCTGATGATCCAAAACACCCATGCCCCCCTGTCCCCATCTCCATGTGCAGAAGGAGGCCTGTGTTGTGCTGTGCTGCATAAGCTGAGTCAGGAAACCAGCTCTCATCATCTATCAAAGTTAAAAATAGCCCTTATCTTTGCCATTACCACACCTCGCCCCTATGCCACTGTCTGCCTGCGCACCGAGGCCACCGTGATCCTAGTCCAAAAGCCAGCCATGGGGAAGGGACCATTCGGCTGCTGCCATCTGCTCCGAGCAATGGCATCAGCATGGGATGCTGGCTTTGCCAGGCTGGGATGTTGGCTGGTGCTGCAGTGCATAGGGCCAAGTCCTGGTGGGTTTTGGGAAGGCAATGGACCAGGGGATGAAATGGATGGATGGTGTGGGTTTGTGGGCATCGTTCTCACCCCTGGAGTGCTCAAGGAACCCAGCAAGAGAGAAAACAGGGGTGCAGAAGATCAGATACTTGTACAATAGGGATAACAGGTTACAGGGGGGAGAGTGACTGAGAACATCAAGGAGCAGTTGGATGATGTAGAAATGGATGGCCAGACCAGGTCTCCAAGTTCAGAACATCTCAAGGGCCATGCCAGCAGCCAGTTAGCAGGGAGTATGACAGAAATAGCGCAGAGAAGCTGAACTCAGAACACAAGGAGTGATGAACTGTGGTGCTGCCACAGATTAATCTGGAAAAGGGAAAGAGCACATCCCTGTGCACCTTTGGTTTCTGGCTGTGCTTCAAGGCGGACCGGAGCGAGTGAAGGAGGTGGATTGTGGCAGGAGGAGCACTGTCAGTGCTTGCTGTGCTCTTATGAGACCACATGTGAAGTCCTGGGGACCACAAAGTGCTGATGGAGGTGGAGGCAAGAATCACCCCCTGCCATGCATGGATGCAGAGCAGCTCTCTGTAGGCTGGGTGCAAGCGGCACCTTACCCAGCAGGTCTGGCTCTCCGGGCTCAACACCTTTGCATTCACTTGCCCAGGAAATAAAAGCAAAGGCAGAATTGGGCCTGAGGAACCACCAGCCAGAAGCAACAGCCTCTCCCATGGAAAGCCATGGAGCAGGTGAGCCATTTCTCCCCCAGAATGGCTAGCACAGGGAAAAGGAATGACATTTGTATTTCTGCCAGGCAACAAAATGAGACGCTGCTCGTAGCCAGTGAAACTCTGCAGATTTTGCTAATAAAGGATTGCTCCGTCCAGCTTCCAGCTGGATTCCAGCCCCAGCCACAACGCGGACACTGGCAGCATCAGCAGTCGCATCCCAGCGCTGGCATTCCCCAGTGGACCGGCCCCGTGCCACGCCGCAGGTCAGGCTTGCTGCAACCTCAAGCGTTGCCCCACAGCAGGGATGCAGCTCCCACCCTTTCCATCGCTGTGCTAGCAGTAGGGACCGTGCTGCTGGGATCACACTGCATCCCTTGGGACACTCTAAGATACCTCAGGAAATCTTTCCTTTACTATTCAGCTTAATTGCACCCATTAGAGCTTGTTTCAGCAGGGTTCCCAGGGGATATCGCTCCCCAGCATCCTCCTCTGATTCTTCCTCTGCTTCTCTGCTCCTTTATGCACACACTCCTCACCTCAGGGAGGCTGATCCTTCCTCCGTCAGGAGCAACACTGGTCCAAGCAGCCCTGTTCTCCATAGAGCATGGACCTACCTCTCACCAGTTGATAGCATAAATGTTTTAATATGGTCACAATACTCCTTTTAGGACTTCAGAGGCGCTGACCCTGCTTCAATGCATGCAGAGATGCCCAGGCCATATCTATGGGACAAACACTTGAGGAGTTTTTGGCCAGCAGTGGGACCCTCTTCCTCATCTACAGCTGAAGAGCAGAAAAGGAGGCAGTTTGGGAAAACCATGTGTCCTCAGCATGCTACCGGGCTGGGATCCTATCTGGAAAGTACAGGACAAGCAGGAGGCGAGAAGTTTATCTGCCACTGGAGTGACCTGCAGTGCTTTGGGGCAGCAGATGGGATTTCCTAGACCTTGTGCATAAGCCTGGTGCTAGATGCATGTCCCTGGCCAGCTGGGGTGAACACAGCTTTGGCTTTTTACCATGGGATGCTCCAAAAGGAATGGCGAAAAGCAGCTCCTCCGGGATGCCCACAGTGCTCACAACACCCAAGAGAAACCATTAATCCTGTATCTGCTCTCCTCATGCCATCACCAGTGCTCAATCCCCCCCTTCCCTTACCCACAGGGTAGATTAATTTAGGCAATGAAGGAGGAAAGAGCAGCAGGAACCAGCCAATGGACAGCTGCTGATAGCAGAGCTGGACCTCCCAGGGGTCACCCAGGCACCTCGTATAACCCAGAGGCTTTCCCAAAGGGCTCTCTGCAGCTAAAGATCCCAACTGGCTTCTTATATAAATGACCTCAGGGCAGTGCCTCTGGGACCACCAGACCAGGCAGCAGATGCTCAGAGGCAAAATCCACCCCGTCCTGAGCAGACGTCACCTAATCAGCACGTTGGCTCCTGCCCAAAGCGGTCTTGGGGCACACAGTAAATATCTTATATAAGCGTGGGGTCGGATCCAGCTCAGCCCTGTCATACAGCAATGTCCTCCTGCACACAGGGACAAGAGGTGCAGATGGGGCTTTTCCCTGCTGTATGGTTGTAGAACCCCTTGGTGACCCATCGCGACAGTTTTGACATGAGAAACCCTGGAGTATGGAGACGAGCATCTCATCCCCACGGGCAAAAAAAGACAGAAGAGGAGGTCAAAATGACAAGTCACTTCTGCTCATAAACTATTTGTCCACCAGGACTTGGGGGTGCAGCTAGGCAGACCTTGGATAGCCCTAAGTCTTACACAGCACGGTGAATTCTTCCAACCCAGCTACAGCTCTCTGGCTGGATGTTGAGTATCTTCTGTGATGGAGTCATCACACCAAGCCAGCGCTCGGCTCCCACAGCTTGGGAAGTTTCAGATCCCAGTCTCCTCTGTTGTAGGTTAGCCCCCCAAAATCCCTCAGCATGGCCAGAGGCACAACAGACATCTTTCCTCTTTCTCCCAAGCAGTGTCCTGGAGCCCACTGAAGTTTGGATGCTGAAGAGAGCCTATGGACAGACACGGCCAGGTGTAAAAGCAGCTGGGGTAGGGCATTAGCTGGCTGCAGGAGGTAACCTATGAGCATCCCCAGCACTGAAACTGTCAGCCCTGGCTTTCCCTACAGGCTGCTCAATTAGGTGGGGGCTGAAGCAGCAGGCAGATGCTAATTCCTTCCTCACTACCCTCCCTTCGGACTCTCACCTCCAGGTGAGATACCCAGACGGCTGCACAGGGTTTAGGTCAAAAGAAACCCCACCAAATAGGTGGGCTCAGTCCTCACTACTGCCTTTACCTCCAGCACCGACCCTGGAGGACTTGCTCATCCACAGGACATCACCTTTCTGCCAAACCAGATCGCACACAATCACAGTGGGTTCAGACATCAGCAGGAGGATGCTCAGAGGTGCAGGCAGCAAGCAGCTGAAGGGATCAGAGAGGACACAACCTGTCCCTTGCCTGCCCCAGCCTCCCTGCTCCTCTTTGACAGGTCACTTAAACACTGCACCAACAACAACCCATCCTCATCTTTCACAAGAGGCATTTCACACCAGCCCTCGCTGCTAAATAAAGCAGCCCAAGTATTACTTGCACCAACCGGCCTCCCCCGGACAAGGAGCAAGGTTAACTCATCCATGCACAACCAGTGGCTTCTCCATCAGGACAAGACCTGGGATTGAGCAGAAAATAGAGATGAATGGAGAATTTGAGTCTCTGTTGCTGAAGGAGGCACATATTTGTGTTCTCCTGTTATAGCAAGCCCTCTTTGCCCCGTTGATGTCTGCTCACGGGGTTTGGGAAGGGCAAATGGGTCTGCCTGGATCCAGGGCACAGCAGTAAACGTAAAGCCTTAATGAATTGCTCAAGCCCCATTCCCAAGAACACAGCATTAGGTGACACTGGGTAGCTCCAAGCTACAGAGGTAAGTGCTCAAACCTGGTAGAGTTGAAGAAGAGTCAAAACCAGACCCTAAAAAACCCAGGTTTTGTTCCCCTGCCTGAAGCCATGGACAAAACCCATGCCAGAAACCTGGGCTGTGTCAAGGGAGCCAGGACAGCAGGAGGGCAGTCTGAAAGAGAGAGCTGTATTTTAAGAAGATAACAGGGATCAGTGATGGGTGGGGGCTCAATAAACAGGAGCTCAGCAGTGCTCAAAGCCAGGCAGATGAAGGGTTGAGCTATTCTTGGGCTTGTTGAGCAAAAGAAAACTGTACATTCAGATGGAAACCAATTATTTTTAAATGAAAGACAAAATCACACAGGTTTTTTCTCCCCACATAAGGCTCAAAACAGTTTGCATTGAGCAAAATGAAGCAGCTTCTCAGCAGACTATTGCACCCATTTGCAAAATCACAGTTTTCCTCTAGATTAAAGGCATTTTCCAAGCCAGAAAAGGCAACCCCCCATTAACCCCCAAACAGAGTATTCTGACTCTGTTGCAGCAAACCCTTCACAATTCCAAAGCAGAGGTGAAGCTCTGCGCTCTCTCAGACATTTCCCTCCCCCATTTTGTGCAATCACACGTATTTCCCAAAGGCTGCGTGAGTTTGGGATCAGTGCCAGGCTCTGCAGCGCCGGTGCTGAGCACACACAGCTGCTGGCACACGCGGATCACAGCCGCAGGGACACAGCACCCAGCAGAGCTGAGCTTCTGAAGGGGTGGGAAAAGCCTTTTTCCCCCCTTTTCCTGGGGTATTCATTCATCTGGGATGAATCAAAGAATCCCATTTGGGATGCAGGGTTTGTATGCCAGATCACACTGGTTAATAGTGGACAAATTCTTTACTATGAGAGTGCTGAGGCTCTGGCACAGGGTGCCCAGAGAAGCTGTGGCTGCCCCATCCATGGCAGTGTTCAAGGCCACGTTGGACAGGGCTTAGAGCAACCTGCTCTATGGAAGGTGTCCCTGCCCATGCAGGGGTTGGAGCTGGATGAGCTTTAAGGTCCCTTCTGACCCAAACCAGTCTGGGATTCCATGATACCTGCTGCTCCTGGATGCTTCAATGAAATGACTTGCATTTCCATGAGGGATAATTTGCACATGGAAATGTTGTGGATCTTGCTTTTCAGAGGGGACCTCACACTCCTGCCACACACTGGGGCACATGCATCTCACATGGGGACAACAAACATAAGAAGCAAGAAGCATTGTGTAGATGAGGTGTAGTACCCAGAGAAGGTGTGATCCAGGTCCCTAGGAGAAGGGGAGGGTCCTTCCTCTGCTACAGCAGCCTGTGCCTTAGACTCAGCCCTACTGGGCTGGTAATTTGGCTGTCAACAGGTATATATGCACAAGTATATATGCTCTTTCCTGTACCAGGTGCTCTGCACTTCTCAAAGATGCTTCTTTAGAACTCCTGACTCGTTTGCCCCATCCTTCTTTCCCTCCATTCTGGACAATGGATAACAAAAGACAAACCAGCAAAAGGCTTCCCAGGGCCCCAGCACTGCCCCAAGTTCCCTCAACCCCCTTGTTTTAAGTGTGAATCTTTGGGTTGGTTTATCAGGGATAGAACTGTGCCTCTCCCCAGGGGATCTTCCACCTCTGGTCCATTAAAGAAAAAGAAGAAAGCCTGAAAGCCCACGGTGTTTAACAAGGCAGCTGCGGGGAGGCTACTTGACTGATTGAGTTTTTACGTGGCCCTTACAGGCAAGCTAAAGTACTTAACATAGAAATGAGGTTTAGTCACAGCAAGGCATTTGGGATTAGAGTTGGCTGCAGAAACTCAGATGGAGCCACGCTCCTCCAGAATATGCACTCCTGTCAAAATTGAAATGCTTTGTGAGATTGAATAGGTTCAGCCAGAAGTTCATTTTCTAAAGGAAAAATCAGGGAAAGGGCGCGGAGGGGGACATTGAATGGAAAAATGAGCTTTTCCTTTTGAGCAGTGCTGGTGTGTGTGTCATTGGGTTTGGGTTTGCTTTTAAGTCATGCATTGCTCAGGGAGGAACCTGAAGAACTGTTTTCTCTCTAATGACAGGTTTACCCCAACTCAGCAATTCCCCACTCCCTGCTGGCCCACAAGTTGGTAGCCCTGGAGGCATTTATGGCTCTGCAAGAGATGTTTGCCATTGGACTCAACAAGAACAAGCTATCAAAACCCACCTACAGTGAGCCTGCGGAGGCAAGGAAAGCCCAGCAGGACCTGAGCAGGCAGCGTAATTGCAAACAGAGCAGTGATGACCTTCACTAAGGTGAGGCCACAGCAGCAAGTGGGAATGTCTCACCTCAGTCACGCATCTTCTGGGGGGCTTCATCCCACTGGGAAGCAGCAGAAGGGATAGAGAAGCCGCTCAGCATGAACATAGGTGAGTGAATCGACTTCCATCCAGGATGGCAGAGCCTGGGAGGTTCTGCAAGCCTGTTGCTTTCTATTTCCAAATGGTTCCTCTGCCAAAATCCAGGGTTGTTCCTGCTGGGTAAACCTGTTACTTGAGTCTCAGCAAATGCTCTTGGGTTGAACAGGTGAAAAAACAGGCTCAGTCTTTATCAGGGGGCCAGGATCTTCACTCAGGTCAGACTTGCACTGCATTCTTGGCCTCCGGTTTGAGCATCACTGTGGAACAGCGGTGGCCTGGACTCCTCCTCCATGACAGCACCCTTGAGCACTGGGATTTTGGGATGCTGGAGCCAAGAGCAGCCCCCAGAATAATCACATGGATTGTGCACAGCCCTTCCTCAGGATCACAGCCCATAAAGGGCTGCAGTTATCTCCATGCTTAGTTAGCAGACGCCAACAGCCTCCCTTGCTCAGCTCCAGGAGGTAGAGACTCCAAACCCCCGGCAATCATGCAGGTACTTCAGCATCCCTGCCCATAGCAATTTAGCTCAAAGGAGACACTTGTCTAACAACAGGAGCCATAGGCAGAGCTGCTGAACCCAGCCACAACAAGACATCCCACCAACAGATCAAAAGAAAGCCCATATTACACCAAAACCCCTTCCCCACGAGGGGCTGCAATCTACACAAGCAGTTTTGGGGAATCACCAACAAACAGTCTATGGTCCAAGGGAGCAAATTCAGTTATCCTCCAGCACTGTGAGCCATTCATTGCCATTCAAAACCAAGCAGTGTTTGTGCTGGATCTCCATGAACCCTCTGACTATCATCCCTTTAGCCCCAGCTACATGCCTGAGCATCCAGATCAAGCAGTGTTGGAGGGTTTTGTTTCTATTCCCTCTCCCTCCCCTTGCTTTGGGATGAGAGGACCTTTATAAATGACTTCCTCCTAATCTCATTGCCAAGCGAACATCGCTGCTTTCTACCATCACATCATGCTCTGAAGACAGAGTTTTCTGCCTGGCCTTAAAATGAGCATTGTTTGCAGAACAGAGCAAACAAGATGTGAAAAAGAGAAGGGGAAACAACAAGAAAGCGATCTGTGATGTTTGCTGGAAGAAAAACCCTCTCGTTTGTTTGGACGAGGATTCTCAGCACGTGCAAACACAGAACAAAAGGAGTCGCTTGTTCTCTGCTGTGTTTGTGGGAAGAGTCCTGTAAATACGCAAAGATCACCCAACTGCCTGCAGAAATCACTCCTGGCACCCCAAAAATCACTGCTCGGGGGTCCAGCCAATGCACAGCCCCACCGCTCCGTCAAAGCCCACCTGGGTACCCATCAGGTCTGGATACTAATCCCTTCCCTTTATATTCGGTACAAACCCAGCCAGTTCAAATAAAATAACGGCTACTAAAACTCCACACTAATAAAGTTCCTTTGGGCAGAAGTTTTGGGAAGAGGCACAGCTCCAGCTGACCTTGCCGGTACTCAACAAGATGTAGGTTAAATACTCGAATTGCCAAGTCACTAACCCCCCTATGCACTTGTATTGCTGTGGACTTAGTGCCTTCTGAAGCTGCAGGGGGAAAGAAAGGGCTGCCTGGATTGATGGGGTGGTAATTCCTGCTGAAGTATAGTGCTGGATACAACTGCTCTGGATGAATGGTTGTGACTGCAGGGAGAAGTGAGTGGAGCAAGGGGGAAATCCATTTCTGGTTGGATTCAAAGCTTTTTCCACCTTCCTGAAAAAATCACTTCATCTTGCAGCATCCAACACAATGATCCCAAACTCCACAGACAGCACCAGCAGCCCAAATACACCTTCAAACCTCCCTTTCCCCTTCACCTTCCAGAAACTCAGAGCAAGACAGCAGTTTTACACTTATAAGCAATCAAACCAGCCCCACCAGTGTGAGCTCCTGCAATCATCTCACCGGGGCTCTCACGCCTGCAATGCAGCCACCTCCAGGCTGCAGCACTCCTTGCAAACCAAGACTCCTTCAGCAGGGAGAGGATTAGAAAATTGCATGGATGCTCCCTGAGGAATTTGAAGAGATGAAGTGTAATTACTCGTGATGGAATTTGACTCGCCTGAAAACATATGACAGCAGGAGTCACAGCTCCCAGGTCACGCAGGGACAAGCAGTAGGACCCTGAATCATCAACTCCAGCCCCTGCCATCACCAGCAACCCTGTTGCATAATCCAATTCGGGAATCTGTCATGGAAATCTTAGAATTAGCTCAATTTTCTACCCCCCACTGCTGCTGGCATCCTGCTCTGTGACTGCCTCCTTCCCAAAGCACTGAGGATGCTCTATTATAGGTATGCCCACATTGGCGTGGGCTTCCCCACATGGTTGGGCACACAGAGGTCAGCATTAGCTCAATGACAGCATTTCCAGAGAGGAATTACAACAGGGGAAGGTGGGAAGTGTAACACAGAACACGTTTTCAGTCCAGAATTAAAAGGTCAATTACTTTATAATCTCGCAGGTACAGGAATGGTCTTGCTCATTCAAACGAGACTTAACAAGACAAGGTCCCAGCCCAGAATAGAGACATTGCTGCAGACCTGGGAGTGAATAATAAATACTGATGAGACAGAGGTTGCATCATTAAAATGGAGCAGGCTGGATTCTGCCCTTGTATCTACCCCTGTAGATCCTGGATACGGGATTTTCTAGATGACGTATGCACATTCCATCCTCTGCTGCTTCATTAAATGATGCACAGTGATCGTTTCATAGCATACACTGGAGCACCCACCCCACACATGTAAAAAGCAGGCAGACAGTGCTTTGGACCTCGGGGCTACCCAGGGTTGAAGATACACTGGGGAAGGAAAATGAGTGTGGGGTTTTTCCTCCACTTTCCCTATTGTCAGAGAGGATGCACCTTTGATTAGGTGTGGTGGGTGGAAAGCTCAGGTTGTGGACCAGCTTAGTGCAGGGTAAGAGGAATTGGGCAATTTGCCTTGGCTATTCCAAAGACCTGGGACGTGATGATGTCTGCTGAGGCATCATGTGGAGATGCTTCATTTTCAGGCTTGCTTTTGCAAATAAGAAGAAAACTGTTACTTCTTGTTAGGCCCATTCACACAAATACGTTGTTTGAGCACCAGACAGCAAGGGATGCCCCAACTTCGGGATGCAGGAGGATGGAAGAGGCTGTGCCTGCTGCTGTACAAGGCTTGTACCCATTCTTTGCTCCATGTCCCTCATATCTGGCCACTGTGTAAGTGCCCAAAGGCCATCTCATGGAGAGCACAGAACAGGTTACAACAGAGGATGCTGATCTCTGGACCAGGCTGGTCCTTTGGTGTACAAAATCTCCCTGGTGTCCCACAGGGACAATTACCAAATGGGAGAGTTACTCATCCTGACCCAAAGCCATTAGTTACAAAACAGGGAAGAGGGCTTAAAGCTTTTATGCTCGAACATGTTAGCTCAGCCCTTTAGGGAACTCCTGATGCGCCAGAGCATCTAATCTCTGCAAATCACTTTTATTCTGCCTTGCTTTGGGTTTTCGTTTTTAATCAACTTAATCTTTATTCATGAGGTGTGCTGTTGCATTACGGAAACACCCAGATCCCGAGCATCAGGCTCAGGGAACGGAAATTGGGAAAACTTGATGTTTGTTCCAGCCAGGGCTTAAGGTCTGGAGCAATCCATCTGGACTTATGTCAGGCCCCAGCACTCTTCCACGTCCTGGCAGGGAGAAGGAGGAGGAGGAGAAGGAGGAGGTGGGAAATGGCCCAAGCATGCAGAGGACAAGCACTAGAGCCCGAGGCTGCGATGCTTTGATCAGCATGTCCTATCGCTATATTTAATCAGCGAGGTCCATGCTCACCTTGTCTTGCTGATGGAGCCTTCTTTTAAATAATAAAGAAAAAAAAGGTTTCTTTGAAATATAAGTAATAAATTAATAGGATCAAAGAAACCAGGGACCAGCGAGTGACAGCGACACAGAGCAAAGAATAAAGGAAGTGCTAATGGGATTTCAAGGGGAGAAGTGGGGCAGGAGGGAGGCTTTGCTCCCAGAACTGGGATGCCAGGACATCACGACCTATTCCACATGTTACACTGATTCATCCCCACCTAAGACAGAGTTTCACAAGCTGTGTCCAAAAAGGGATGTAGGCAGAGCACAGAAGGACAGAGCAAAGTTTGACACCCAACACAAACTCCTAAGAGCGGGCTAGGAAACACTGGTGTTAACACTTCTGCTTTAGGAAGAAAGGAGCAATTCCCACATACACTTCATTGGAAGCAATGTGTTATCATTTGGGGTTCTCAAGAGGAGCTGACCGAGCAAAGCTCCATCCCCTCAGATCAGCCCCAAAGCATCCCTAGTTTCTCCAATGCAAACAGCAATGCTCAGCAGCCTGCAGTGCCCTCGCTTGCATCCTCCAAGGATCAGCTCCCCCCCAACCATGATCCAAAGGTACTTAGGGGTTTGTAATTCCACTAATGAGCTGTAATTAATTAATTGCCCTGTTAGCACAAGAGTTTCACAGTTTTTGGCAAACACGGAGCCGTTCTGTAGCCGGAGGGATGCTCTTCCCCAGTACCATCAGGCTGATCACGGCTGCAGGCGAGCCCCATCTCAGCACAGAGCACACTTGCTTTTCACCCAGGGAACTCATTCCTGTTTGTAGCACTGTGAAAAGACCCTGGAAAGAGCCACACAGCCCACAGGACTCCCCAGATTACAGACAACCAAGTCACAGACATTAATTCCAAGGGTTCACAGATATCAGCCCCTTCAGAACATCAATTCCCTCTGGCAAACTTAAAAATATCACAGCAGAGACAGACAGCAAGAGACACCAGGACCCTCTGTGGTCCCTACAGAGCAAGAACGTGCTGAGGGGGATGCGCAAAAGCAGTGAGGATGGAGCCAAAGGAGGCTGGGGGCCGGCAGCCCTGGGATGCGCAGAGCCGTGCTGCAGCCTCCTGCATGCTGGGGATGCATCCAGCATGTGCACGGCAGCCACCTCTCCCTGCTCAGCTTCTCCATTACCTCCATCCTTAATAATTAAAGCATCAGTGTAAAGGCATTAAAGTTTCAGGGGGTGACACGTTCAGAGCAAAAGACAGCAGGGACCAGGCAAGGGCTGCTGCTACTTAACCCTGCACGGTGCCGGCAGCGAGGGATAAGACCCTGCCTGGCTGCCACTATGGGCAAGCCCTTTCCTCCCCAGAGATCCCTTCTTTTCAGCCGTGCTTTCCAAGGTCATCCACCCCAGACAAGGTGTCTGTAAACAATCCTAATAGAGTGGGGGGGATTCTTCCCAGGGAGCATGGCTTTTTATAGACCATACGGCTTCGCCTGGAGCCAGCTCCGAGCAAGGGTTACGAGTTACCTTTGGCTGGCGGCGGAGGATGAACAGGAGGGCTCTTCTGAAGGAGCAGATGGAGCTGTCGTGCCTGGGAGCCAGCCCAGCCCTGCTGCGGTGACAGACTGTCCCACGCTGCCTCCCCCGACAAGGCTGCGCCGAGACCCCCATGCAAGGAGGCACCCGAGGGGCTGAGCACTGACACAACTCATCCCACTAGGAAGCAGCCAACTCACCACACTCGCTTCCTCCTAGGTATAACCCAGCAGGCTGGAGAGGAGGATTCCTCTTCTCCTCTCGTTAGTCCCAGCTGGGCAGAGTACACCATCTTCCCTCAGATACTCACAGCAATTAAGCTAATTGCATCCCCCTGGGTAGCTGCTGCTGGTGCCCTGCTCACAAAGCCCAGGGCAGAGGGCTTGGGTCCTTCTGCACTCTGGGGGATACAAGCCCCCTCGTGTATAGGATGCAATCCCCCAGATAAAATGCTTTACACACTATTTACTCTTAGAGCTTCATTAACGCAACCACAGCCCACATCAGGCTGAATAAGTGCAGGAGCAGAGCCCATCCCTCCATAGAGCAGCAGAGATTTGGGTTTGGTGAAGCTCTGCCCTTGGGGTAGAGGGAGGAGAGGTTTGGGGCTCAGAATGGGGGTCAGGAGTGCTCAGGCAGCCCCTTGCCTTTGCTTGCTGCATCTCCTCCGAACTGATGTGCTCATCGCATTAGGAAGCACAGAAGAGTGGAGCCATCAGAGCCAGAGTCAGGATTTGGTGTGCCAGGACCGCGGCTCCGTGATTAATCCTTCCCCATGACACGGCCTGGGCCCGGGCGCAAGTGAGCATTACCTTGATTAAAGGAGATGGGTTGATGCAGCGCTTGGTCCCAGCAGCCTCCCAGGACTGTCCCTTGTCATCGAGTGCAGCTCCCCACATTGCAGGTCCCCAGGACACCACTCAGTCACCCGCTGCCTGACGCTCCCAGGGACCATCCCTCCTTGCCAGGCAGCCGGAGGTTGTTTCCTTCATTAATCCAGCATTTGCTCCTCTGAGGATGCTCCTGCCCTTTCAAAGCATCTCCTGCTTTGTCACCTGCCTTTTCAGGCACTGCAGATATAAAACCACCTTGTTCTCTATGCAATGCCACCAGCCGCGTGTGCAGCACCCCTGGGTGCAACCCTGGAGCTAAGCTAATGATGCTACCGGTCACCCTCTTCTTCAACCCCCAGCTCGTTGCCCCACTTTCCAGCCTTGTTTCAGCACTTTGGTCTTCCAAAGAGAAGTTTCTTTCACAGCAATATTATAAATGTGATGTCTTGTGGGTTTTGATAGCCCCTTCTCAGAGCTGGCCATGTACAGGACTGTGCTGCTGCAGGGGCAGCCCTTAGGCTAGCCCCTTTTGGGCTAGTCCCTCTCCCTCCATCTCCGGAATCTGCAGCCATCTCCCACAGGGATCCAGCTCCCTTTTCGCTCTGTGCTGTTCTTGCATCTACTTTACTTTGCTGAACACCAAATATTTCATCACCTCTCTGGAAAGATTCCCTAGAATAGAAAACATTCTGAGCTCTGGGCTGCTCCGGGGGGGTGCATTAAGCCCAGGGATGGATGCAGCCACGCTCACCCTGCACAGACAAGCTGGGCAGAGCCCAGCCCCAGCCTTGCCCTGGCACCAGTGAGGCATTAGGTGTGCTTCGAATGTGCTTCTTTTATCATCATCCCTTTGTATCTGGGCCTCTGACCAAGCCATGAACATTACTGGTGGCTGCCAAGATCTCAATGATCACCCTCCCCATCACCTCCATCTCTTTGGCAAGGCGATGCTCATCCCTGAGCATGCTGAGGGGCAGCAGGACCCTCCAGAGGACATCCATCATGGATGTTTGGAATGTGGAGACGAAGGGCTCACATCAGCAGTATCACAGCCCCATGGGCTCCCCACACTGCTCCTGTTCCCCTCACCAGGTGTCAGGATGATAAAGCCGATCCGATCCTGCCGGAGCCAGGCACAGCACCCGGCAGCTCCCGTAATTAATGGCACCTCCAGCACTTCCCTGCTGGGCCATGAATAAAACATCCTTTCTGAGGACCGAACGTTGAAAAATCTCTTCTTATCCTGTTAATTATATTGGGTGGGACACTGCTTTCCTTCTTTTCTCCTCCTGCTCAATCAGGATGGGGGAAGGTGGTTTGGGGCCCCTTCTTTCAGACCAGTACCCCTTTTCCTAGAGGGATGGTGTAAATGCCATGGAGATTTCAGACCCCATATCCCTTTCACATCCCTTTGGAAAAGCAGCCACCCCTGCTGCTTCGAACCTGCTGGATCTCAGCAGTAGTTACAGCTATTGGAGTTATTGGCATTTCCAGGTCCTTCAGCATCCAAGAGCCTCTCCTGGAAACCAGCCTCCCCAGACCCTTGCCATCTTGCAAATGCCTTTGCTGCATAACCAGGTTACAAACATGAAGCTATTCGTTTTCATTCTGAAGATGGGGCTGCACACTGTCCCTGACCCCTGGAGAAGAGGGGAGAAGAGAGAGGGTGATGTAAGCCAAAGGGCTCCAAGCATCCAGATGAACTCCTGGCGTGAGTTTCAGCACAACCCCATGCCTCAGTTTCCCCATTTCTCTATAATATCCACTAAATCCAGTGGAGGTTTTTCCCTACCTGCCTGGTTTTAACCTTTGGCTGATGCAGTAGATGCTCAGAGAGGGGGAGAGTGGATGGATGCAGGCTGCTCACAGCTTCAGGTCTCAAACAGACCCTTTACATCTGCCCACCCACCCTGCCATGGCTTATACATGTATTTCCTCAATCCCCACCAACAATCCATCATGTTCATCCATGTCACGGACAGAGGGGTTTGCATCCCTAAGTGCTTTGTGGGAGGCTGAGCTCTGTGTTTGCTCCACAAGCCAGTCCCACCCAGCAGCTTCAGAGTAGCTCCCATTGCCACTTGGCGTAGGGAATCAGAGCCATGTCTGAGCAGAAGAGAGAGTTTTCCCACACACATCCAAGCCTCTGAGCATCTCCCCTTTGTGGAGAAAGGTGAAATTCCACCCCCAGCTTCACTGGCTCCAACCCAGGAGCTGCATTAACAGAGCTTTGCCAGACCAGGATCAGACCCATAGCCAGGTCCTACCATTGCAGAAGCATCTCAGCCACCCCTAGTGCCAGCAAGGGAAGATGCTGCCCTGTGCCTAGAGCCTGGCAGGCGTTGAGCTCAAAGCTGTGCCATGCTGGGATGCTCCAGCGTGGTCCTATGGAGGTGACAGCAGCCAGGACTTGCCTTTGCACACTGAGTTTGAGCTGTGGCTCTGCTGGGCAGCACTGGGGCTGGGTAATGCAGCACTGCCCATCCTTGGCTGAAGGGGGACCTTTAGCAAAGATGTGGCAATTTTCTGCCTGAGCAACAAGCACTTTACTTCTCACCGGATCCTTTGGCAGCCAATTTTCTCTCCTTGGGCTCCTTCCAGCTCAATGGTGCAGCCCCCAGCACAGCACAGGGATCAACACATCCAGCCTGTTCGGGATGGTGGCTAGCACCGGCTCAACCCACCCTACAAGGTGCTTTCTCCTTTCCTTTCATGCCCCAGGGGGGTTGATGGCATCCTCTGTGCATCCTCCCTTCTGTCTTGCTGAAGGGCTTGGAAAGGTTCATCTCTCAGCAAGATCTGTGCCATAACTCTCAAAAACTGGAGTATAAGTGTTTGAAGTGCTCTCAAAGGGAAGAACTGGCACCTTTAACACTAGGAAATATAGTGACATCCACTCACACAAGCTGAGGATGCTTCAGTTGTGTTTTAAGAGGGAGGCCTGCAGAGGAAAGAGATCTTCCAGTAGCTTTGTCACCGCAGTGAGAGTCTGGAGCTAATAAAGGAAATTGACTCTGCCAAGGTGGAGAGGAAAATGAATGAGTAATCTAAACAGGACCACTAAAAATCTCCTGGTGCTCTTCAATAAAGCACAGATTAGCAGGAGGATTTGCAGCCATGCTGCAGGCTGGGGCTCAGATCTGCCGCTGAGGTTTTGCACAGGCTTGGGTGAACCTCTTCATCTCACCCTGTCCTCCTGTTTCTCCATCTGGGAGGCAGAGACAGACTTCATTCCACAGTAAAAGCTTCATTGAGTGATGGTTTTGAAGCCTTTTGAGATCTTCCAGCGGGGACAAAAGCCATAGGGATGCGGAGCACGGCGCGTCGGGTGGTGTGGAACAGAGAGTATGATCTGTCCTCCTTTCTGCAAGTGAACTCTTCCCTCAGTTGCCTTCATCAGCCTCAGCTAATTGCTCATTTGATGTCACCAGGATCCTGGTGCTGCAGATCAGCCCCAGCTCTGTGCCAGCACTGGTACCACAGGGAAGCAAGTTTTCCCTCCTTAATACAAATAATAAAGAGGGATTTTTAGCCAACAAAAGATGGAAAACCAAGGCAATCCCAGCGGGAGCGTATTTTTATAAGCTGGGGCTCTAAGGGAAAGGGCAGGGAATCTGACACAGCACAAATCATTCTCCTGTCACTTGCTGTAATCTAGAAATGCTCTACTAGAAACAAGAGCAGCCCCAGCTGCCGGCAGCAAAGCAGAATAGAGGCCAGGGATGAGTACAGCTCAGGTTCGGGTCTGGCTGCCAGGTACATGTGGGTCTCTGAGGCTGGTAAGCACTGCACTGCTCTGCTCTGATTTATAAATACATAGAGCTGCCCTGCTCAGTGACATCCATCACTCTCAGCCAGCAGATGTAGCCAGGGGGGAAATGTCTCCCTCCATCCCAGCTGGCCAAGCTCTGCTCTCAGATAGATAAGGACAGAGCTCCATGTTCCTAGTTCCTCCCCAAAAATGCTTTCTTTGGCTGAGGAAGGGGCAGGAAAAGTGTAGGGCTCATTGAGCAGCAGGTTCCTGGAGAGCAGAAGGGTGGCATGGGGACCTAATCCCCAGCCAGCCATGGAGGGCTCAGCACCATTGGGCAGCCCAGCTCAGTGGTCTGAATGATGCAAAGCGTCCATTATGCAAGGATAACACATGTCTTCCTCTGGGTGCTTGCTCTTAATGAATTGGACCTGGTACCAGTGAGGTTGGGAAGTTGCCTCTTGCTCCCTCAGCCATAAAAGCTGTGAGCTTCCATGTCCCACCACTGAAACCAGAGCAGCAAAAGCCATCAGCTAACAGTGATTTACCTGGAAAAGGAGGTTCTGGGGAAGCTGGGGCTTTTTGCTAATTCAGTACAAAGTGAGGCAATACTTGAAGGAGGGCAAAGAAACTCAAGGGTGTCAAAGAACTTCAGGGCTTCCAAAAGGAGCAGTTTGATTTTTCTTGGGAAATGCAGATTCCCATTTGCTTTGAGGTGTTCCAGGTGAGACCTTTGGCGCATTTTAACTTTTCCCATTTTCAAACCCTTTTGCTCTGATCACAGAGGACAGAGCAGCTCAAGAGGAGGCATGAAGCATCCCAGAGAGGAGCGGGAGCCTCCTTCTTCCCTCTTTCCCTGGTTCTATCAGGGTTTCCATCACTGCAAGACCTTCTCTATCTCTCCTATATGGCAGAACCAAACTCTCTGGACCATCCTAGCTCCAAGCACTGGATCCGGGGACCCCAAGCACCTCCTGGCCATGGGAAAAGCCCATCTGCACAGATTATTTAGAGGAGAACATTTGCTGTATTGAAGAAGATGATTTGATGACAAAAGTTTAAAGGGAGAACTGAGCAGGGTGTCCTGGAAATGGATTCAGCCAAATAAGTCCTTTGTGAGGTAACACCCTTATGGCAGCACCCCTTGACCCTGAACACCATGAGAGCATTGGCAGTGACACAGAGGCTGCGACACACAGAGAGCCACCAGCCCTTGGACAACCTGCCCTGCAGGTTATAGGAGGCACCGAATGACTTATCCATACATGGAGTAAAAGCCCTGTTGGTGATCAAAAGTCCATCAGGGAGAGCCCTGTGTGCTGTGAACAGCCCCCAGGAATAGGCATGGAGAAGCCACTGGCGAGCTGGGGAAGGGCAGAGCAAGGGGAACCCTTCACAGAAGCAGGGGAAAGCCCCAAAAGCAAACATCTGCTCTCACCTTCTTGCCCAGCTGGGAAGGAATAGCCCTGCTCAGGGGCTGGAGCACATTGCTGCACCCCAAGGTAGACCAGGAAACCACCTCGGGTCCCTACAAGCATCCAGGTAGTCCCCAGGCCACCACAACCATTCTTCCTTTTGCCATTGGGGCAGATGAGGAGCCTGAAGAAGAGCACCCAGATTTCCTCCCAGCCATCCCAGGTCCCAAAGGATATGGTTTGTTTGCATCTAGAACACATCCAGCAGGCACCAACTGGTAGAGATCATCCCTTTGAACCCCCAAATGTCCTTTCCTGGCAATCAAGAAGCCATGGCAGGAGGAGAAGCACAACCGGAGCAGCCACATGGGCTCACCCATCCCATCTCAGCGCACCCAACATGGACTCAACACTCACTCAGCTCCCTCTTTTTCAAAACCCTGAAGATGGCTCCTGGAGCTCTCTTCTTGCTCCTACCTCCAAAACACTGGTGGAGAAAGATCTCACCTCTTCAGAGCCAACCTTCTCCACCACCTTCTGCTGCTGGAGCCCAGAGCCGACCACCATGTGTCCACTCCTCCTGTGAGCAAGGCTGAGGAGCATCAGGAGCTCAGAGATGTTTGCCAATGGATGGATCATGAGAAGGGAAAGGGCTGGGGAAGCTGCCTTCAAGCCAGCAATGCTTGCTCAACCTCTGGTTAGTGGCTCCACAGGAAACACCTTCCCATGCTCACCTGGAAAGACATGTTTCGAGTGTAGTAAGGGAGCAGGGAGTGGACAAGATGCTTTAGGAGGTACACCCCTTGGCAGATGCAGCTTCCTCTTCACCACAGCTGGCAAAGAAGAGGCTTCAGCGCTCAAGATGCTTTTGCTCCCTGCTTTGCAGCACTGGGGTCTGCTATGGCTGTTTCTAGAGGTAAAAGAGCTTTCTTATCCAGGACTAATCCAACCTGGCCTTGCTCCTTGGAAGCTCTGGTATGTGCCATTATAACATGGTAGAGAACAATCCAAACCTGCCTGTCGCAGTCATGGCAGAGCTGATGGTGACAAGGAGTAGGTCTGTCCCACCATGGAGCTGCTCCATCGCCACCCTCCCACTATCAGCTCTTATGGATGGGTACCAGATGTGACCGGATACAACACTCACAGCCCCATTGACTTCCCTGGGAGCACAGATGCAGCAGAAGGCTCCATTCTCTGTCTGGAGAAGGTTACTCAGGTTAAAAGCATGTGTTCATGTGTCATGAAACCAAACACTGCTTCCTCCTCCCACCACCCTCATCACGGAGCTGGGCGGTATCTCCAGTGCTCACCACAGCACTCCAGCCTCATCACCTTTCCTGTCACACCCCTCCAAGGTGTGACACCACCACATCCACTCACAGCATGGGCATGGGCTGGAGGAGACCTGCGTGGACATGACAGCAGCAACCACATCCCAAAGGGTCACTGACCTGGTACCCAACCTTACCTCGTGACATGGCACATGTCATCCTTTCCACTCCTATGCCATGATGGTGCCAGATGCTCATGGCAAAGCAGCACAGCTCAATGACTCACAGCCATCTCCCAAAGGCTGCTCTCACTCCTCGTAGGTATCAGGTACTTTCCATGCTCAGAACCTTCTTCAGATGCTGCTTCAAACAGCTTCTGGATGGCTGAATAAGGTGTACATCAGCTGCTTCCCACACCTCCATGAGGCCACATGCCCTTTCTAGTGAAGAGCTGCTTCGGGCTCAGGAAGGTTGGGACATTCGGTGGGAAAATGCTGATTTTACAAGGGGTCCTATCAGCACCGGAGAAGCAACGCCCAACTTGGGATTGCTGCACATCAAACAAAGCCAGGAAGCGCTTCTTTCCAGCCACGAGTGAAGGAACGAGATGAGGAGAACCAGGTGAAGCTAGGGACAAAGCACCATTTGCCATATGTCTTTGCAGGATGCCAGCCAGCTCTTACAGCCCTGAAATGGAGATCTCTTGTTCACAAATACACAATGGTGTCTGGTGAAATCAAAGGGCTTGAGGGGGCAGGAAGAACCCCTCCTCCGTAGCCATGAGTCAGCCTGTAGCATTGCTGTGGACAGGAAGCCACACAAGTCATGGGCTGCAGTTTGGATGGAGATGACCACTAAGAGCAATGCTGTTGTTCTTAGCCAAGATCCTGATATGGGCAGAATGACCCCAAGAACTGCTCCGTTATCAGCACATTGTGCCCTGGAGACATGCTGCTCCCATCTTCAAGTCTCCATCTCCCAACCTGGAGCTGGGTTCCTGCTGTGCTGAATGTGTCCCCTTCACCCAGGTAACGCTCTCCATCCAACAGCCAGTCTCTGTGCTAAAGCCAATGTCACTGATTGCTAAACAGCATTTCCCAAGGCTTTTCCCACACGGATACCACCATTGGAAAGAAACATGAAAGAACACAGATTTTTCAGAGGGATTTCATGCATAATTAATCTGTAACTCAAGAGGTGCTAAGGAGATACAGGAACCCTTCCATGAAGCCTTTCTTTCACTTGGAAGGTTTTACTTCTCCATCTTTGCCACTCAGACCTCACTTTGGCAGCTCAGGACTTTCCTCCTCATCTCACACTCATTCTCCGCCCTCTCTGCACCCTCATTTAGAGGCACTTGGGTTGTTCCTCACCCATGGTGAAGGAGCAGCTGTGAGCACAGCATGCGGAGCAGCGAGGCCAGGAGCAACGTTTGCCAAGAGACTTGAAGAAGGGCTGGTTGTGAGAAGCTGCCCTTTGCTAGCTGGTTTGCTTCATGCCTCCCTTCCGACTGTGTGGTGCACTCAGCCAAATATCATTAAAGGTTTCTCCACACGTTGATCACCTTATTTGCCTTCAAAGCTGGAGCAAGATCTCGCTCTTCAGGAAGAGGTGGTAGTGACTGTACCACGGTCAAAGCCAACAAAGGCTGTGCAGACCGGCTCCGAGCTCGTCTGGCTGTGGGAATTGGTGGGGATGCTTCAGAGAGAAGTGGTTAATGCCTTCGAAGTGAATATGGGTTGGTAAGTGGGAAGAGGAAAGAGACATTTTGCTCCTAGTGGGTAATTATCAACTGTGGAAAGGTGGGGAGCTTATTGATGGGAGGGGAATTATAACCTAGCATAAAACCAATCTCTCCCCCCAAATCCAATTCTCTTTAGTGTTCAGGAGTGTTTGGTGTCGTTCCAAGGATCAGTTTCTGGAGTTTGGAAAGGTCCCTCAACAGACCTCCAGCCTCACTGCAAAGCAGAGGCTGCATCCCTCTTGTTCAGAGGTGCACAGGAACGGGTGACGCCTCAGGGCAAGAGGCTGAGGGAAAACAAATGGCTTCATTTTGGAGAACCAATTGTGATGAGATGAGAAGTGACTTAATTACAGTAAGTCCCTTTACAGCAGATCTGCCAGGTGCTAAAAGACTTTTTAATTTAGCAGAGAAAGGCAGATCAACGCCAAGCATCTGGAAGCTGAACCCAGAGAAAATCCAATTAGGAATCAGGCAATGCTGCGAGTGGAGCAAGCGATGAAGTGATGGATTATTCATCCCAGCATGTCTTGAATTCAAGGGAGGGGGAATCTAATGGATCCTTCTAGCGCTGTATCTGTGGATGATGAACACTCCTACCCGACTTCTATGAGCATGCTCGCTCCACTGCAAAAGCAAGGCTGGGAGTTAGGCTAAATGCAAAGTTCCCATGCACATGACGGAGGACGACCCACAAGTCCTACTAGATAAGTTGCTCTGTTTCATGCTTGGAGGCATTAATAACCCAGAACTAGCAGCCAACTCCATGGAAACCAACTGGTAGTCAGTGACAAGTTCTCCTGTTGCTATAGGAACAGGGCCCAAACAAATAAAAATTACCTATAATTTTTCCTCCCCAAAGTTCTCCCACATCACATTTCCATAGCAACCAATTAGCCCATTAGTGATCTGAACCAAACGAGTGGACGGGTGCAAGTGCCCGGCTGCCTTGTCCTGCTCTGTCCTCTCTTGCAGTTAGCTGAGAAGAGCCATTGTGATAGTTTATGCCAGGTTAAGTGCAAAGGCTTGAGCACGAGGAGTTGCGCATCTCAGGGCTGAATTCCTTCATGCCTTCCTCATGATAACTCTGCTACAAATACCACTTGGTCCCTTCTATTTCTAGCTGTCACCTTACACTTCAGTTTCTTGACCTTGATGATTTCTTTCCAGAATTGTCATGTCTTCTCCGGGATCAGTATAGGTCTGGTTGACAGCTTCATGGTTTGGCAATGTTCTCTTATCCTTCTGGCCATGATCTTCAGGTCTCTTGCCTTGTTGCTACCTTCTGCACCAAGCTAACACACTTCATCTGCAAGGTCCTTTGCAAGAGTCTCTTCTCATTTACACTCTACAACTACATCTCTCCATCCTCCTGTGGCAAATAACTATCATGGGTCTCTTTCATCTCTAAGCCATGCTGGAGCATTATTCAGCTATTTCCACCTACGTCCCAACACGTCTGAGCCCTGAGGAAGCCACTGCTCTACTCTAATTGACCAAACATGGTCTGAAGAGACCCATCACTGCCTTGTTAAATAGGAATGGATGCTATTGTCACCTTCATGGCCAAGGAAAGACATAGCTCTGCAGATGTAGGGCTAAAAGGGTGCATTGGATCACTCTCTGTTGATTTCAAGACAATCTGGATATCATGATCCTTCCCCAAGGCTGATGAACACATTTGCACCCCATGTGCTACCTGTTAGGCTGAGTTGTGGCTGAGCAGCCTGGCTGCGTGACATCAGCGTATGGTCCTGTGCTTCCCGCCTGAGCTCAGCAGTCACATTACAGGAGATGAGCGGCCACAGAGCAATTGGGTGTAAAAACTCAATTGGGAAATAAGAAAATATGCTAAAAACCAAGAACGAAGCGGCAGGATTGCTGCTGACAAGTGGTGGTGTAATTAACACCAAGTGCATCCAAGATTAGATGCATTAAACCATAGTTGCATGCCCACGGAGAGGAGATGCTACCTTCAATTAGAGCCAGAAAACAGGGTTTGGAAAGCAGAGATCAAGTCTGATTTCCTTCGCTGTAGTAGAAATCCACTGAAAATCCCTGGAAATCCCCTGACTTGCAGCCACAGGGAAACAGAGCCCAGGTTGTCTTGGGTTTCTTTCCTAGGATTTGATTGTTCTGGCACCTCTCAAGGATTATGTTGAGAAAACAAGGCAGAAAGGTGGGGAAAAACAATCAGCAATGTAAAGGCAAACGACGGCGAGTCTTTGAAACCTGCAATCTTGAGACTCTGGTTCAGGGCCTTAAATACAAAGTGAGAACAAATAACCCCAAAGAAAGCAGCTGAACTCCAGGGAGAACAGCTTTTCCTGCCTGGATTTGCCCGGCTTCCCTTTGTTACCCAGCCTTTTGGATGGACAGACCTAATCCTGACCACCGCAGGTCCATGCTGAGACGCAGGAAGGGGAGAAGTGCCTCAGGGACTCAAAGCTCTGCAGAAATGCAGTTTCCTTCTCCCCTTCCCTTTGGTTTCACCATTCCAGCATTCCTGGGATGCTGGAATATGAGTATTCCTCGCTCCAGAGAGCCGTGCCTCCAGCCTTCCCTGGGAATCATGCAAAGCTGCTGTGCCTTCACCTTTCCTTCCAGCATGATGATTAGCAAACTGCTCCCAAGAATAACCTATGTAGGTGTCCTCTGGGACAACCTGAATGCTCAGAACCTGGGGGCTTCAGTTAAAATCCTTTATTGGGACTTGTGCACTGAGCGTTTCTCCTGAGCCCCTCATATGAATTGTTGATAAGGATGAGTCAGTGGAAACAAGAGTTCTCATTGTTGGTTTCATCAAAGGCAAGAAAGATCACCCTAATTCCTGTGGATTGGATATCACCAGATGGGAGAGAATCTGCTGCAGAGACCACTGATACTCTCTGGAAACCTGCCCACCCTCTGCATCTTCAGCTTTCAACACTTTCTGCTACCACTTCTGCTCCACAGGCTCCTAAATACAGGAAACCCTGTTCCAGAACATCCTCATTACGAGGCTGCAGGAGTGCATCTCCCACCACAGCACAGGGATGAGCAGCCCTTCCCTCCCACCTCCAACCACTGGCCAGGGCAGCGGTTGCAGCAGGAGCCTGGAGGGGACATATCCCTGTCTCCCAGCACTAACATCCGCTGTTACATGAAGGGTCAGCATCTGGAGCCCTCAGCAGAGGAGTAGGATGCTCATCTTGATGGTTTCTTCTTCCTCACTTTAGGATCCACTTGGGGTCATTTTTAGATACTCATTTTTACACCTTGTGTTTTCTGCACTGCTCGGCAGCTTCACATCAAATCTGAATTTACCATATGCTGCACCACTTATGTATCTTAGATACTATGTCTTTATTCTCCTTATTAGCCCTGAAATCAGCTCTGCATGTCCTCCACCAACTACTGCCGAGCTGTTTATAGCCACGGGGTCTCCATCCCCAGGTTTCACCATCCCATGTCTGTGCTTCTCTGCACCACATCCCACATCTCCGCTTCTCACATCTCTGCTTTCACACCAAGCCTGTATTTCTCTATCTCACATCATGATATTAGAGTGAAAAACCCCTCATTCTACAAGGAATAACTGCTTGCTGGTGTTATCTGTATAAAGCTAAGGCTGCAGCGTCCAAACCGAAGTAAAATAAATTAATCATAGCTCCTTGCTCAACTAGAAAATCTGCTGTTACATCTAAACCAAGTGAAACAAAGCTGTAGAAGGGCAAGGAAAGTTCAGACAGAGCAAATCCACCAAGCTCTGTCCTGAGGCCTTGCACACCCGGTACAAGGCTTATTGGAATGGCAACACCACATCAGGGGCTGCATTGTGAAGCCCCATCTGCTTACCTGGGGTAAGCAGCACTGGCATCCTGGGCTGATGACCGATGTATCCCTCTCATGGCTCATTGAAGTTGCTGAGGTCAGAGTGGAGGATTATTGTTCCAAGCACAACTGGGGGGCAAAATGCTCCATGTCTCAGGCAAGGGATGCAGCCCCACTCAGGATCTCTGATACCTTCGCCGCTGCATCCAAGCCGTTGCTGAGGACCAGGGATGGAGGCCAGGCTGCCAACCCGCCCCTCCTCGCCTGCTTCATTACCTCCACAATTACACACATCATAAATGCCCAATTCAACACTTGCTGACAAAAAGGCATCTGAAGCAGAGGGCAGCACGCCTTTATGAGGAATGTTCCCCCAATCCCAAGGGCTGTGCTTCCAGTTGAATTCCTGTTAAGTCACACATGAATTCCCATCATTAATCACTATCACCTCCGGCTGCACAAGTGTGAGGGATAGCAGACGGGGCACGGAGAGCTGAGCCCACATCCATGCACAGGCACAAGACAGGTCAGGATGAAGCCAGGCTGGGTACCATATCTGCTGGAGCAGCAGCACTGGGGATGCTGGAGGTGCTGCAGTGAGATGGAGCCACCTCAGGGCTTTGCCAAGCAAATTGGCTCTATATTTAACCAGAAACACTACAACCTGTCTGGTCAAGTCCCCATTGGGACACAGAGGACATTCATCTTGCCCCAAAACGTGATTTGACCCCAGGGTGGATGGAGCCTGGCTGCCATGTAGCTTCTCTGCTGTCTCATAAGGACCAAGTGGCATCAGCACAAGCACAAAAGCCCCCCCCCCCCAGCCTCCTTCTCCACCAGCCCCATCTCCTTGTCACCCATGGGAATCTGATTATCAGCAAGATCTCTGCCACTGTCAGATGCGCTCAAAACCACAATCCAATTAAATCTGATTGGATTAAAAGGTGAGGGTTGCAAGGATGCAGACACATACATCCGGGCAGGATGCCATTCCCCATGGAATTCGGCTGAGATCGGCAGGACAGTCACCTCCAGGTGCAGGAAAACCCAGGACACGGCTCTGACCCCAGGATGAACTCCATCCCTTGAGGCCAGTTCACACATCAGCCCACTAGAGCACCCCAGAAAGAGGAAGGTGAGCTCAGCCTCTTAGAGATGCTTTTAATTCTTTCTCTTCTTTTGAAATCAAATAACATTCCAAAGGAGAAACTTTGTCATCTGAGCAACAGAGCGGGAATGGGGGGGGGGGGGGG